>VWZO01010551.1:104333-120108 GCA_013396975.1 Bucco capensis | reverse complement strand
AGGGAGGAGAGAGAAGGAAGGGAGGAGAGAGAAGGAAGGGAGGAGAGAGGCTGCAAGGAGAGGGAAGGGAGGAGAGAGGCTGTGAGGGGAAGGGAGGGAGGGAGGAGAGAGGCTGCAAGGAGAGGGAAGGAAGGAGAGAGGCCGTGAGGAGAGGGAAGGGAGGAAGGGAGGAGAGAGGCCGTGAGGAGAGGGAAGGAGAGAGGCCGCAAGGGGAAGAGAGGAAGGGAGGAGAGAGGCCACGAGGAGAGGGAAGGGAGGAGAGAGGCCACAAGACGGTGACCACAAGATGGAAGGATGGCGACCACAGGATGGAAGGATGGTGACCACAAGAAGGACAGAGGACTTGCCCAGAGGGGATGCAGCTCAACACATGCCCATGTAGGCCAGAGCCATCTCCAGGCAGGAGCTTTTGGTCTCACCTGAGATGCGAGAGCCCCCGAAGGGCTGCTGAGCCACGACAGCACCTGTTGACTTATCATTGATGTAGAAGTTGCCGGCTGCGTTGCGCAGAAGGCTCCTGGCTTCATTAATGACACTCCTGAGGAGGGACAGAAACTGCTGTGATGGCAAAAAACTTGTGTGGAGAGCCTCTGTAGCCATTCAAATTGTGCCCATAAAAGCCCTGCTGGTGTTTCTCTGCACACATTTCAGGTTTAACACCCCCTGAACTGGGTTGTGCAAGCACAGAACGGAATGAACTTATCCCTGGTTTGTTCTAGTTTGGTTTGTTTCTCTTTTTAGGTTTTCTTGTTCTAAAAGGAAGGGGATTATAATTTAAGGATGGTCAAAAAGTGAGGTGAAACTGCTCTTAGCCCTCCTGCTGTAGGGAGCTTGAGGGTACATCCTCCTGCATGCTCTAAGCATCACTATTGGGTTAGTTCCTCAACAAAAAAACCCATCATTTTGGGGCTGAAAAAGCACTTTAGAGGCAACCCCTTCCCTCCTCAAGCTGGAGGATGGGCTAAAAGCAGTGTGAACATGGCAGGAAGCTTCTTGTGGTGCTTGGGGATGGATTTTTGGGCTCTTACTTCTCCTGGGCGAAGAGCGCCCCCGTGAGGCCATAGGGTGTGGTGGTGTCGATCAGCTCCAGCACCTCCTTGTACTTCTTCTCTGGGTACACATACACAGTCAGGACAGGCCCAAAAATTTCCTGTGTGGCCAGAAAAAAAACCCCATCAAGCACTCAGCAAAGCAAGCCTCCAAAAATAAGCAGGGTGTGCTTCAGCACTCCATTAGCTAAAATCTGGAAGATCCCTGCACTGCTTAAGTCATCTCCACATGCCCAGCAGACACCTCAGGATGGGGATCCAGGATCCTTTTAGTCCCTTTCCTGCCAGTTTCCCTGCAAGCTGCTCTCACCTCTTTCATGATGGGATCCTGAGGGTCTTTGCTCTCCACGATGCAGGGCTCGATGAAGTAGCCAACACTGTCATCACAGCCCCCTCCTGCCAGGATGCTGAGGTTGGGGGACTTCTTGGCATGCTCAATCCACTTCTTGATCCGTGCAAAAGACTTGGAAAAGGAGATCATCAATCATACAATCACAGAATGGGCTGGGTTGGGTTAGAAGGGATCCCAAAGGTCATCTAGTTCCAACCTCCCCTATCCATGGGCAGGGACACCTTCTACCAGACCACATTGCTCTGAGCCTCATCCAACATGGTTTTGAACACTTCCAGGGATGAAGCATCCACAGCTTCTCTGGGCAACCTGTGCCAGTGTCTCACTACACTCCAAAGTAAAGAATTTCTTTCTAATATCTAACCCAAATCTAGCCTCTTCCAGTTCAAAGCCATAATAAAAAGGAGAATGGGTTGAAAGGGTCTAAAAGGAGGTTTGGGCAATTCCCTTCAGGGTTCCAGTGCTCTTCCAGCTCACAAGGAGGGGCGAGAGCTGGAAAACCAGCCCTGGGCATTCTGAATCTTACATCTGAGAGAGTTTTTCAGCCAAACAACTGACTTTTCAAGAGGGGCAGTGACTAAGGCATGCAGTACACCAGCAGGGAGCAAAAAAAGGGCTGATGATCACCTCTACCTAATCACTGACTGCTGTAAAGCAATAAAAACCACTCCACCTGCCACTTGCCAAAAGCCTGGTGGTGTTACCTTCTCACAGGAAGAGGAGGAGGAGGTGAGCTCACCTTTTCATCAATCACTGCAGAGAAGAATGTCCCAAAATCCTGGGCAGGCTGTGGGAAGGCAGAAAGGAGGCAATGTAAGTACAGTAAAGAAGAAAACAACCTGAAGTCTGAAATGAGGAGGAGCTAAATGTCCCCAAGTAACACAGAATGATAGAATTATGCTCCAGTACATCTATATCCTTCCTGTACATTTCAAACACACCTGTGGTAAAGGGCACAAGCTTAGTCTGCAGCAATTAGTCAATGAGTCTGCAACACTCACTGCCTTACCCAATCCTTTCCTGCAGATGCTAGCTACAAGTTAATTTCTAATCACTAAATAAAATAAGATGAAGGGGGTAGGAGTGGTGGTGGGGAGGGAAGAAGAAGCAGTGGCTCAAGAAGCTGGGTTCAATAGGGAATTAGCAGCCAGTTACCACAGTCTCTAATCCCATCAACCACCCGCTGAGCCACAAAGCCCTTCAGCAGCCCGGCAGCTCCTGCTCACGTCTCCCACTTTGATCTTCTTGTGCTCCTCCAGCAGCTTCTCTTTGATGTGAGGCCACAGCGAGTCCGGGGCGTAGAGGCGGGAGCAAGCCGAGCACTTCTGGCCACCGTACTCAAAGGCTGAGCGCAAGGTGCCGTTCACCACGCTGTCCACGTCAGCTGAGCTGTGCACCAGGTGGAAGTTCTTCCCACCACACTCTGGGGTGGGAATAAAGGCAGGAGAAGGGATCAGGATGGGACCTCCAGAGATCATCTAGTCCAACCCCCCTGCCAGAGCAAGAGAACCTAGAGCAGCCTGCACAGGATGTGTCCAGCTGGGTTGGGAATCTCTCCAGAGATGGAGACTCCAGCACCTCCCTGGGCAGCCTGGCACAGTGCTCCACCACCCTCAAAGGAAAAAAGTTCCTCCTCTTGTTCAGCTGGAACTTGCTGGGTGCTAGTTTGTGCCCATTGCCTCTAGTGCTGTCCCTGGGCACCACAGAACAAAGCCTGGCCCCAGCCTCCTGACCCCGTTGATCAGATCTCCCCTCAGGCTGCTTTTCTCCAGGCTAACCAGTCCCAGCTCTCTCAGCCTCTCCCCAGCAGAGAGGTGCTCAAGTCCCCTCAGCATTTTAGTGGCCCTTCTCTGTACCCCAAAAAGCACAAGCTGCAGCTAAGTCCCTTCAAGGGGTTTAAAAGTAGTGCTGGCCCTGCCTGGTTCATGGTTCCTCAGGGGAACAGGGACAGTGCCATAATCCCTGGGGAGTGCAACCCTGGAGCTGGAGCAGGCTTCAAAACCTGATGGAAAAGAGATCAATTGTCTCTTCTCCAGGGTTAACAATGAGAGAACAAGAGGAAATGGCCTCAAGTTGCCCCAGGGGAGGTTTAGATTGGATGTCAGGAGGAATTTCTTCCCTGCAAGGGTTGTTAAGGCTTGGCCCAAGCTGCCCAGGGAGGTGCTGGAGTCACCATCCCTGGAGGGGGTTTAGAAACATTTAGATGCTCTATTTAGGGCCATGGGTTAGTAGCATGGGGGTGAGAGGTATGGTTGGACTTGATGAGCTTAGAGATCTCTTCCAACCTTAATGATTCTGTGATTGGAGCTAGTGCCATAAGCTCCTCCAAATACCCAGGGCACCCAAACAAGCTTAACGCCTCTGCCAGAGAGTCGACAGGACACAATCTACTGTGGCATTTCCTCTCTGCTCCCAAGGAGAGGAATCCTGGACAACACCTTAGTTTCTACCCCAGGCAGGGGAGAAACTGATTCTCCTACCTCCCTCCTGCATGGCCCAAAAGCAAAGGTGTGAGAAGTGGTAGTTACCTCCAGCCAGGCGTGGGAAATTGCGGTAGCGATCCAGGTTTTCTGATACCTGCTTCCAGAGCCTCTTGAAAGTTCTGGAAGAGAAAAGAGGAGGTGCTTAGTGCACTCTGGCCTTTGCACAAGGGTGGCACTTGGAAAAGGGTGCTGTGCCCTGCTGAAAAGGAGCCCAGAAAAGCCCAGAAAAAGAGACACCTCCAAGCAGCAGAGGAGATGCTGGCAGAGCACAAGACCTCAAAGCAATGGCAACTCCATAACAACCTCCTGCTTCTAAAACTAAGGAAGCTGTTGCAATGCCACAAGGAAGCCCCCAGGAGTGTGCACCCAGCAGAAGCTTCTGGTCTCCTTTTCCTCACTGTGACAAACTGCTTGGCTGCAAAACAATCAAAATGCTAATGACCTCCCCCTAGGAGGCACAGCCACTAATGCTGATTTATGAGCTTCCCACCTTTCAAGCGTGGTGCTCAGCAGACCATGTCCTTCACCAGTGGAGCAGGGTCTCAGGCTTTTTAACAGCCCATTACAGGGCTGCCAGGGTCCTCAGCACCACTAACAGACCCTGACCCTCGGGCAGAGTGGGAGTTTGTGGAGCTGCATGGCTCTGCCAGCATAGTGCAGGTCCTCAACCAAACTCACAGCACTCCTGGGAGCCAGGGCAGTGTCACATCCGAGTCTGTCTGTTTTCTGTGCCTTCAGTTTAGCAACAGAAAGTCCCTGCTATTAAAGCACACAATGGTAGGGGTCGGAAGGGACCTTCTGGAGATCACCTAGTCCAACCCCAAACTCCCTGTAGCAAGAAAACCTGGTTAGACACCTTTTAAATCAGTTTTAAAGCCCTATTTTAATTACATCATGTAAGGAAGGCCACTTGTCTGCCTGCCACCCTGCTCAATGCTGTCCTACACAGGAGCACAGAATCATTAAGGTTGGAAAAGACCTGCAAGATCATCAAGTCCAACCATCAACCCAACAACACCATGCCACTAAACCATGGCACAAAGTGCCATGTCTACATATTTTGGGACCACCTCCAGGGATGGTGACTCCAGCACTGCCCTGGGCAGCCTGGGCCAGGCCTTGACAACCCTTTCAGGGATGAAATTTTTCCTAATATCCAACCCAAACCTCCTCTGGCACAACTTGAGGCTGTTTCCTCTTGTCCTATTGCTTGTTACTTGCAAGAAGAGACCAACCCCCACGTCACTCCAACCTCCTTTCAGGGAGTTGTTGAGAGCAAGAAGATCTCCCCTAAGCCTCCTCTTCTCCAGGCTACACAACCCCAGTGCCCTCAGTTGCTCCTCACAAGACTTGTGCTCTAGACAAACACATGCATGTTGAACATATTCAAAGGACCAGCAGATGAGCACCCAGAAGCATCTGAGCCAGCAGAGCTCCTCTGCCCCTGCCCTCCCCTCCCCAACGTACGGCACGCTGCCAGTGAAATTGAGCCCACAGAAGTGCTGGGAGCTGGTGACAGTGTCTCCAAAGACAGGCCCATCTGCTGGCACAAACTGCACCACGTTTGGAGGGAGCCCAGCTTCCAGGAGGATCTTGTAGACAGCATAGCTAGAGAGCATGGCAGTATCACTGGGCTTCCACAGCACCACATTTCCCTGGGGAGAGGAGAAAGTCAGCATGTGAGGCAAGGCTTCAGCCCAAACATGGCTATGAGATGCTTAAATGCTCTGGTACAAGTTTGTCCCACAGCAGATGAGATTGGAGTATCAGCATCTTTCAGTGATTCACAGAACTCCTTTTTACCCCAAGCAGTGCTCTGGTCAGCTGAAGGCACAAAACTTAGAATCCTAGAATGGTTTGGGTTGGAAGGGACCTCTGGAGCTCATCTAGTCCAACCCCCCTGCAGTGGCCAGGGACATCCCCAACTACAGCAGCTTGCCCAGAGCCCTGGCAAGNTTGAGGGCTCCAGAACTGGACACAGTATTCCAGATGAGGTCTTCTCCCCTTTCACCCCCTCCCCTGCCAGGGACACATGTGTTTTGCCTTCCCTAAGAGGAGCAGTGAAACAGACCTGCTTGATGCCTTGGGCCATGGGATGACACTGCCTGACGACACTGCCAGCGCTATCCCTCACTGCCACCAGCCTCCTGCGTGTCCCAGCAGGTGCTTGTGCCAGCCAAGGCAGGCAAATCAACCCTCAGGGCTGCATGAGCCAGGCATAAGCAAAGAGCACAATTGGCTGGGCCACTCCACCCCCTTTGGCTCAGTGCCACCCCCCTCCCTTCAGCTCCCTGACCTCCCCTGCGTCACTGTCCCACTGCCTGGCCCCTGCCACACATGACCATGCAACAGGGTGACAGCCCCAGGGGAGCAGGAAGGGTATTTGGGGGCTCTGTCTCAAGCAGGTGACTTGCTTTTCAGGGATTCACTGTGTTCCCTCCTCCTTAATCCTCCACTCCAAACAGTGAGAAAAGCAAACCACACTCTGTACAAAACCCCTCCAAGCACCTGGGAAATCTAACTCAGGCCACAGTTGGAGACAGGATGCCTGGTACTCTGGATACTGGTGTGGCAACTGCTCCATTCCCAAGGGAATCCCCCTCCAGATGCTGCAAAGGCTCTAACCACATGGATCTCTCCAGCTATTTAGGCAACAGCAATGTTTAATCCCCTAGGAAGAGCACTGTGGTGACTAAAACATTGGGGATCTAATTAATATCCACTTATTAAGCACTATTTTCACCTAAATTTAATTCCAGGTACCACCTGCTGCTGAGCTTTTCAAGGCACCTGCTGATGCCCTGCTCCTTTCTGCCCCAGGCCCAGGGTGAGCAGAGGGATTCCATCATGCTGCAGCAGCCAGGCAGCAATTTATTGTCACACCACTCAAAGGAGAGGTAGATGCACTGCAGGATGCCCCAAAACAGTTCACCTCGGCCCAACAGCATGGGCTTGCCCCATCCCTGCAAGGTTCATCTGCTCTGCAATGAGTTTATCACCAAATGCCCCAAAGCCAAGGACCTTCCTCAAATCCTGGGGTGGAAGGAACACATCTCCCTCCCCAAAACAACTTCCCAGCTTTGCACCAGCATCATCCTCTACCTTCCTTGTCCCCACTCCTCCCCTACAGAAGTGACAGGTTCAATTGCTTCACCTTGAATATGGCTTTAAAATGTGACACTCCTAAATTAACAGCTTGGTGTTCTCCCTCATCCCAGCCTCTTCCACCTCCAACACAGGACACTACTGCTGGAGGGACCACCTTGCTTCAGAATAAAATCCCCAAAAGAGTAGGTTTGGGCAGTTTCTTCCTTTTCCTCATCAGTGGACAGGTCTAAAATCCAACCTTCTGGTAATTAAAGACATCTGAGCCTAATTACCAGCGAGCTGATTGAATTCAAGAGGACCAGCAGAAGCAGGACCTCAGGTGGATCCTACTGAATGTTCCCAGAGAGGCCTAATTTGCTCCTTGTGGATCCCAGACTAGGGAAACCACAGCCTTGAAGAGAGAGTTGCTCCCCTTGCCAACCTCTCTCTGAACTGTCTTCTCCTGGCTCTCCTTAAATCCCACCAAGAGACTCACCATCAGGGCTGGAGCTCCTGCCAGGTTGCCCCCGATAGCTGTGAAGTTGAAGGGAGAGACAGCTGCCACGAACCCCTGCAGGTGGGAGAGGGAAGGCACTGCTGGGAGCACGGGGCTGTGACACCACAGCCCTATAGAAAGGGAGCTCAGGAAGCAAAGGGAACAGCCCCCAGCCCTTCTCCTCACCTCCAGCCCCCGGTAGACCATGCTGTTGGTGCTGATGTCCACGCTGATGGGCTGGCTGTTCTCCAGCTCCAGGGCATACTTGGCATTGAATCGGAAGAAGTCGATCAGCTCGGCAGCAGCATCGATTTCTGCCTGGATGACTGTTTTACCCTGCCGGGAGGGCTGGTGTCATGCAAAAGGACTGAGGGCAGGGGGAGGAGGGGACTGAGGGGGGAATGCAGCAGTCCTGAGCCGCAGCGGTGCGGCACAGCCTGGCCAGATGAGCTTGGGGCTTGGCTCTCTCCTGCAGCCCATGTGCTCGTTTCTGAGAGATGTGGCTGCCTGCGAGCTCCAAGCTCCCATCCCACCATGTCTGCTCAGCACCAAACGGAGCCCATGCTGGTGCCTGGGGGCATCACATCCACCTCTGTTCCCCTGCTGCCCTTTAGTGCCTCCCCAGGGACAGCCAGGGCAGCCAGAGGGGAAATCCTCATGGAATCACTATAGTTGAAAAAGACCTCTGAGAGCATGGAGTCTAACCATCCATGCTCACCACTAAACCATGGCCCCAGACACCACATCTACATGTTCTTTGAACCCTTCCAGGAGTGGTGATCCCATCACCTCCCTGGGCAGCCTGGGCCAGTGCCTGAGAACCCTCTCAGGGAAGAAGTGCTTCCTAATATCCAATCTGAACCTCCCCTGGTGCAACTTGAAGCCATTTCCTCTTGTCCTAGCAAAATAATCACAGCCCACCACCAGTTGATCCTCTTCCCAGGAAGCCTAGCTCCCACCTTCACCCCCCTTCTTTCTCAGCAAAGAGGCACAGAATTATTAAGGTTGGAAAAGACCTCTAAGATCATCAAGTGCAGCTGTCAACCTAACACCCCCATGCCACTAAACCATCTGTATCCCTCCAGCTATAGACACTTCAAACATTACAGCCATTCCCACTGCCAAAAAACTCCTTAGCAGCTTTCCTGCCCTGCTTCCCTGACTCCAGGCTCCCCAAATTGCCCTCTGTTCACCCCAGCTCTCTGCTGGCTCAATCCTGCATCCCCCTTACCTGCCCAATCATGGTTTTGGCCAGCACTTCTGCTCTCCTAGGGCCACTCAGCATGTCAGCTGCCTTCAGGAAGATCTGGGCTCGGTCTTGGACAGGTTTCAGGTCCCATTCCTTCCTGGCTGCCAAGGCAGCATTAATGGCTTTGTTAATGAGCTCCTGCAGAAGAAATGGGGAAAGCTAGCAAGGAAGAACCCAAGAAGCAAGGAAGGTAGGAAAGAGGAAGCAAGGAAAAGTAGCAAGGAAGAAACTCCTCTCTGTCACCTAGCACAAACCACAGCAGCCACCTTCCCAACACAGCCCCATATTTGCAGCTCCTGCTAGTGATTTGTTCCAGGACCCACAGGACTTGCAAAGCCAACACCTACCCTTGGAGCCACCCTGCTCACTATCTGAGAAGCAATTTGCACTTCATCTCAGCTCCTCACCTGCAATCTCAAAGCACATCATGCCACAAGATAAGAGTAAACTCAGGTGAAGTGCTGTCACTTGCCTCCCTAAAAACCCAACAGGGCAAGGGAAGGCAGTGAGGTGTACTCACCTTGTCAGCATAGCAGTACTTGGCCACCTTGTGTGCATGATTGAATGGCTGAAAAGAGAAGAAAAGCCTCTGTTAGATATCAGTCCAACAGACCTCTCTCCTGCCAGGTACAGCCATCCCCCTGGCTCTGTTCTCACTTGTTAACCAAGCTTCCCCCCAAACTCACCGAGAGCTGGTACCGCACTGCTGATGTCCACACCTCTTCTCCCCCGATCACACATGGGATGGATTCTGTCTTACCCTTCAGGTCAGCAAGTGCCTAAGGGAGAGGAGGAGGAGAGCACCACAGTGGGAGCTGCACACTCAGACCTTCACCAGCCATCCTTCCTCTCCCTCTATCCCACCAGCCCCACAAGCAAAGGGAAATCTGGGACAGCCTTTTTCAGTGCCCATGGGTTATAGGAACAGGGACAGGAGTTACAACTCCAACTGTTCCCAAAGGGAAGGAGTGGGCACTGGGCAGGATGAGGTTTTCCCTACCCCAAGGAAAGAACCTGAAGCCCAAACCAGGACATTAAAGACCCCCCAGAAAGGCTGATCCCTGGCAGTGGTACCTTCTGCAGCGCTGCTCGCTCAGGGCTCCCTGGCTTGAACTCAAGGATGGGCTCGTTGGTCACCTCGATGGCTGAGCAGTGCTTCCATCTCCGCCTAGGAGAGAGGGGCAAGACACACTGAAATCCCCTCTGGTTTCCTCCTTCCCTCCACACCCCAAGCCCCCAGTAACACGTGTTTTCTCCCAGTAACATATGTTCTATCCCTTAATGCTGTGCTCCCAAACCAACTATGCATGCCCAGGCACAGCACCGTGTTATCACGCCCATGCTCCATCCCGCCAGGTGATGATGCCAAAGCTGGGAACAGAGCCTGGACATATCCCCCCAGCCTTCTTCTTGCTACAAAAGAAGTGCTGGAAAAGGAATTTCTAAGGGACAATGTGCAGGGCAAGCTCTGAATCGATTTGGTTTGCTCCAGCACCCTGGCAAAGTCCAGGGCGAGGGGGCAAAAGCCAACCTGGCACACTCTGCACGCTCCAGGGAGCGGTTGGACCTTGGCAGCTTTGGGCTATGTGTTTCCCAAGCTCGTTTGTGCATTAAGTTGTCCATCTCAGCAAAAAAAAGGGCAAAAAAGGGGCAAAAATGCAAAGGAGAGGAAGAGGCTACACTTAGTGGGGAAGGTGGAGAGGAAGAGACTACACTTAGTGGGGTAGGTGGAGAGAATGAGGCTATACTTAGTGGGGATGGTGGAGAGCAAAAGGTGAGAGAGCGCCGGGCCAGCAAAAGGCAATGCAAAGGAGACCCTGAGCCTACAGCAAAGGGACTCGCAGCAAAAGGGACCTATAGCCCACAAAACAGGGACACTCAGCGTGCTCAAAGGGGACCTTCAGCCCACTCAAAGGGACCCTCAGCTCACAGCAGAGACCCTCAGCAAAAGGACCCTCAGCCACAGCAAAAGGGGATCCTCAGTAAAGGGACCCTCAAGCAATAGGACCCTCAGCTCGCACCCCGCCGCTCTTTCCCCCGCCACGCATGGAAACGCTGACAGCTGAGGCCTTCCGGGTGGGCTCTGGGCGGCTCGGGGTTGGGAAAAGAGGAGAAGGAAGAGGTGAGGAAGGGTCAGGGCTGAAGGCACTCACCCGCCGCAGCCTCGCAGCCCCCTCAGCGCCCGCCACATCCCGGCCCCGCCGCGCTCCCTGCCCACGGCCGCGCCCAAAGCGCCTCGGTGAGGGGGGAAGGACGAAGATAAAACCATACCATTAAATAATTATAATTAAAGACAACGGAAATGTGTTGCTCCCAGCGCCATGCCACACTGCCTGGCCTCTGTGTGGTGGGGCTATGAGGGGTGTCCCGTGTCCCGTCCCGCTCCCCAGCCCTGGGCTGTCCATCGCTGCCCCCCTCCCCCCCCAGCCGCAATGGTTGCGCCTGGACAAGGCACGTGGGAGGAGGTGGGGCGCTACCGGAGCTAAAAATAATTAAAAAGCAATGAATTAACCCCAAAAACAACGCGGAGGAGTGTGGTTGGGGAAGCTGGTGGCGGGGCCTGGCCTCGGCCGTGGCCCCTGAGGGGGGAAGACCGAGAGAGGGGGGAGAGGGAGAGAGAGGGGAGCTGAGGTGACTCTTCAGCAAGGAAAACTGAACTAAGGAAGCAAGTAAAAATGAACTAAAAAAGGGGGATTTTAACCCAAAACGAGGGCCTGGCCTGGGGGATTTTGATTGCTAGGAAGGGTACGAGGAGGAGCTGAAGAGCCTCATTTTTAGGAGGTTTGGAGGGTTTTAAGACCCCAAATTACCTGCTTCAAGGAGCATCCCCTGCCCCAGCTAAACGTACCCAGCACCTGCTGCCCTCAAAAGGTGTTTTTTTAACCCCAGAATGAACACAGACAAACATTAAACCAGGAGTTTGGTATTTATTTTATAGTTTTTTGTGGGTTTTTTCCTCTTTTCCTTGTAACCAGAGAAGGACTGTAACCCGTATCATCGACAAGCTCCCGCACACCTCTTCCCCCAGACAGACCCAGGGGCTGTGTGACTGATGTGTGGAGGAGGGAGGAACCATTCCAACGAAGGATGAACCTCTCCCAGGAAGGAGGAACCATTCCAACGAAGGCTGAACTGCTCTGATGAACGATGGACCACTCTGGAGGGGAAGCATGGCTGAGGAGGGACGGATGCAGACCTGGAAAGGGGTCGGTGGGGTCAGTTTTGGCACTACAAAAGGAAAATGGAGATAATCCAGTGGAACTCAGAGGAGGGTGAATGCTTCTGGCTCTTGCTGTGGGTGTTTCTCAGCACTCCTGCTCAAGTGGATTAGATTTCTGAAGCCTTTGATGGTCCAAAATCCACCACTGCTAAGTGCCTGTACCATTTGGTCTGCTTGCAAATTTCCCAGGACAGACTTCCAGCCACAGAGGGAATCGATTTACATCTTGGGAGCTGGTTCATCCTTTGTCCTTTCCTCACCAGAGATCAAATAGCATCATCAGTTCAGTCTTTTTCTTTAAAAGAAGCTAATATACAGAATATAAAGCACAATATTTACAACAGTACAGTAAACAGGTTCATTTCCACACTGATCAGTAGTCTGTTTGAAGGTGTATAAAAGGAAAATCTTTACATGACCTAAGAGGAACCAACAAGAAGTGATACAGCATGGGGAAAAGAGTCATCAATACCCTCCACTTCAACATGTTAAATAATAAATAATCCTTTTTTTGGCAGAACATAGCTACTTCAGTTGCAGGTTAAGGTGTTTTAAAGGACTGAATTGCCTGTGAATCTCATTTGGTGAAACCACGTTACACAAGAAGTGTGTCTAGTGACTAAGCTTTCAATCATCCTCAACCCTCACTAATAAAAAAAGGGGGGGGAATTTTAAGATTTCAGATGAAATCTATGCAAGGGTTGTGTCAGTTTGGGCCAGCACACAAAACCTTGGGTGTTCTGCCATGGAAATGACAAAGGTCTGAAGCCACCCCAGGGTTTGTTTTAATCATTAGCATCATTATTTCCCTCCCCCCAAAAAAAGAATCAGCCAGAGCTCTGAGCAACACCTTTGCCTACAGAAGTCTGTCACTGTTGGAGTGCCTCAGATTAGGAGGGAGATGTGATTTCTAGAAGCATCAAATTCTCACTTAGACACAAGTTGTTGCTTCTTCAAAAGAGAAGCTTTGCAAGGCTCCCGCAAGCACGGAAGGGTCCAAGACACTGAACTACACACAAAAACAGACAAAGAAATGGTCAAGTCTTTCTTCACTGCTCTGCCAAAGACTTGGGGTCAAACCTTCTCCACCAAGGGTTTGGCAAAGGGATTAAGGTAAGAATTTGGCAGGGAGTGTTTCTAGTTCACCTCCAAACCAGCACTGTTAACACCAGGATACATACTATGTGTTGCCTTGATTGGTGATCATTTCAAACTCAAAACATTACATTCTGCTAAAAGCTTCAAATCAAGCATTTGGGTGACAACACTGAAGGCAAAGGTTTTGAAAACTTGCCTGTTTTCCTGGACTAGTGCAACACCATAAAATCCCACAAGCAAAATGTGGAAAATCCTCCTCAGGGTATTATTACCCTTATATCTTCATTTGCTTTAAAGCATTCACAGCTCTAAAATGAAGCACTCCCAAAGGTGAAACACAAGCAGAAACTTCCCAGGATTGCAATTCTCTTCCTCACAGGCTCCAACACAAACATTCTTCCCCATTTTTCCAGAGCCAAGGGAAACAGGAGGAAGGAAATAGCTGCTTTACAGAGACCACAGCATGGCTGAGAGCACCCACCAATCGCTGGGGATTCTTCTCAGCCAACCTCAGGCCCATCACCCCCCTCTAGTTGTATTTTTCCTGGCAGGAATGGTTATGCCATAAAAAACCTCCCTCATATTAGCAGCTTTAGATCTGTATTCAGGCACCATTCTGATCTATTCTTTTTTGTTTGAGCAAGTTAATTCCAATTTATCCTGATGGAGATGATCTCTCTCCCAATCAAGTAAAACACAAACCTCACTGTGGGGTTGAGTTTCCAGCTACTGTTGGGTTTAGGGGAGCAAATGGAGGTTCTTACCCTCTCCAGGAAAAACAGGGGAATCAGCAAGAATTCTGCTATCCCAGAAAAGCTGTTACCCTGTCCTATTTTCCCCTTTTTGCTCCAAGGAAGTGATGGGTGAGTGCTTCACAGCCATACCTGTTAAATTGTGCCCGTGCTGTCACTTGAAACCACTTAAGAACTGAGTCCCAGCAGAGTAGAAGATGCTTTACAAGGGGAAAAAACTGCATTGGCTAACAGAATTCTGTTTGCACTTTAAAAACCTCTAATAAAAATAGAATATATACTGTGTTTTATATAAATAGATTACACATTGAGCTGAGTTTCATTGTTTCATTACATTGCCCCTCCCCAGACACTTGATTTTTTTTTTCATTGTGTGAACTAATATCATCATTACTAAGTCTCTGAAAGACAAAAAACAAACATTTTTACCACATTATTCTTTGGACATTTTTGAACAACATGCATTCACCAAAGCAATTGCCATTTGTTTACTGAAAAGATGTTTTTGTGTGTCTGTGTGTGTGTACAAACCCATTTGTTACGAATTGGATCTATTGTTACACTGCCAACAAGCAAAAACAATTTTGCTTCCTTGAAATCCTCCTGTTAAAAAAATAAAGGAGGAGGATTTTTCTGATTGTAAGTCTAAAAAAGTGTCAATATGACACCACATTAAGAATAGAAAATGAAACCAAAGTATTTACAGCTTTACAAAGGAAAACAAAAAAAAAGAAAGAAAGAGGTCATCAAAATCATTTCCAGCATTTTCACCATTGTTTTTTGATCAGGTTTCTCCAGAGTGGTTCTATGCAAAGGGAACAGGACCCACTGCTCAGCTACAGCAGCAGCATCACTTGCAACTAAACCAAAGACCTCCTTGGGAAACTTATCAAGGATCAACCCTGCTAACTCCTGAAAGGTCAATCTACTGAGGCTAAATGAAAATTAAACACCCCCATCCCAAGTCTGAAAACACCTTTTCTTCCTTAAAAAAATGGATTACATATGGTTATAAGAAACAGACACCAACAACCATGGTCATTACTGTCATACACATCACCAGCATACACATTATTTCTCTACCCTCTACTACAGACCCATGTAGCAACCCTAGAGCAGCTGCTCCTCATCAGCAGGGCTAGGAGAGAAACTGCAGCTTACAGCTTGTTCAACAGCTCACATTCTGCTTCCTCACTTGCCTTTTGCTGGCAAACTGAGGATATTCTTACCTACCCTCACCATACCAACTAATAGTGCCCAACGCAGCCTTCCTCCTGCTAGGACACTGAGCTACTCGCGTCCAACCCAGCCTTCCTCCTGCTAGGACACAGAGCTACTCGTTCCCAACGCAGCCTTCCTCCTGCTGGGACACTGAGCTACTAGTTCCCAACCCAGCCTTCCTCCTGCTGGGACACTGAGCTACTAGTTCCCAACCCAGCCTTCCTCCTGCTGGGACACGGAGCTACTCATGTCCAACGCAGCCTTCCTCCTGCTAGGACACTGAGCTACTCANAATTAAACACCCCCATCCCAAGTCTGAAAACACCTTTTCTTCCTTAAAAAAATGGATTACATATGGTTATAAGAAACAGACACCAACAACCATGGTCATTACTGTCATACACATCACCAGCATACACATTATTTCTCTACCCTCTACTACAGACCCATGTAGCAACCCTAGAGCAGCTGCTCCTCATCAGCAGGGCTAGGAGAGAAACTGCAGCTTACAGCTTGTTCAACAGCTCACATTCTGCTTCCTCACTTGCCTTTTGCTGGCAAACTGAGGATATTCTTACCTACCCTCACCATACCAACTAATAGTGGCCAACCCAGCCTTTCCCCTGCTAGGATCAAGAGCTACTCGTGCCCAACCCAGCCTTTCTCCTGCTAGGACACGGAGCTACTCGTGTCCAACCCAGCCTTTCTCCTGCTAGGACACAGAGCTACTCGTGTCCAACCCAGCCTTCGTCCTGCTAGGACAGCGAG
>VWZO01010551.1:55890-98373 GCA_013396975.1 Bucco capensis | reverse complement strand
CTCCAGCTTGTCCAGGTCCTTCTGGATGACATCCTGCCCCTCCAACTTATCCCCAGCACCCCACAGCTTGGTGTCATCTGCACACTTGCTGCTGGTGCACTCAATGCTGCTGCCCATAGCATTTATACAAATATTAAAACAGTACAGGTCAGTTGCTAGCAGCTTTCTCCCAGCTTCCACACACTGATGGGGATGCTAAAGCTACCCAGAGCCAAGCTTAAACACCTGCACAGTGTGTGTTTAACCTCTGCTTGTGTAGTTTAAGCAGAGCTCAACAGCCTGAGTTGTTGTTTTTTTTTCCTGCTGCTTGGCATCTTGTTTGTCAACATGCAGTAGTAATTAATGAAAGCACATTCTTAAGACTTTGGAGAAGCTACAGCTGTTGTGTCTGGCAACCTCTGAGGCTTGTCAAGCACTTCCCAGTGTGACAGGGGGAAAAGAATCATGCTGCATTTTTATTCTCCTTGTTCTCAAGGTTCTTTCTCCTCCACCAGCAACAGATTTATGCTTAATAACAGTGCTGTAGAGAGAATGGTGTTTTGAAGGGCATGTCACAGAAAAACACTTTTACAGCTTGGATATCTAGCATTGCACCTTTAGACTGGAATACTGGGCATGTTTTCATCCATTAGAAACAAGTCAGGAACCACCTCCTCACCTCTATCTGCCCTATTGTTTCTTGGTATTCCTTGTCTCTTGTTTTAAAGAAAGATTCTGTTTCATGGATCAAGTTTCCCAGGTTTTCTTCCTGCAGGGGAAAGGAGGATACAAAGAATTAGGGAGAAACTATCAAGGAATTCAGTAGCAGACTGAAAATTCTCTTTGTTTAACCTCCCTAGATTTTAGAAATCCATTTTTTACACAGAGAAGGAATATTCTGCTTCTGAAAACTGGCATAGCAGGTGACAGTTTTGTTCCACAACCATGGCTTTGTACACCTAGAGATAAAAGATAAAGTCTCTGACTAAAGAACCTCCAGACCCACATACCTGAGGCATGCCAAAGAACCAAACCTATGGATATTCCTGAAGCCTTCCCAGCCTGATCACACTTAGCTAGATTGTAATTGCTCTCCAGTCATGCAACTGACTTTTTCCTTGCACTGACCACACTGATTACACAGCTTTGTGCTGGAATTCTCCTGTTCCAATGACATGTTATTGCTCTCCAGTCCTTTTAGTCTCCATTAACCTCACACATATGCTCTGCACACAGTTTCCTATTGAAATTCTTCACTCCAGTACACTCCTGATGAAAACACCACATGCTGGCCCAGAAGGACCAGACAACAGCTCTTGTAGCATCATTGCTTTGGATTGACAGTACAGTCTAAGCTACAAAACACATAGTTCAAAACCAGAGACTAGAATAATGCCACTGTTCTCTCATCTGTGTTATGACCTACCTCCCTTTTCCAGGAAAATAAATACTATCATCAGTTTAATGCAAGTGCATTGATTGAGCTTTAATTGTGTCTCCATCCTCTGGCCACATCTGCAGCAGCTTTATCAGGATGATACCTGCTCTCAACATTAGCCTAACCAGCCTAGAGTTACAAGAATCATTCCACTTGATCCTTTTATATGCAGAAGCTCTTTAAAGAAGGAAGGTCATAAAAGAAAGTGGCTAGGGCACTGAGTAAGAACTTGAAAGGAATAAAGCCAGGGGAAGGAAGATTCAGGCATGTAAAGCACTGTGTTAAAGACCAGGCACAAATGGAGCAGTCTTTATTCTGAACCTCCATCTACAAGACAAATCTACCCTTTCCTAGGATAATTTTCATTTAGAAGGAGTTAAGCTTCTTAAAACCTTTGAGAGTTTCTGCATGGAAGGTCTGAGTTGGGCAATATTCCTCTGATAGCTGTGCTTATACATGCACACATGGCTCTATGCAAATCAGCCTGTCACTAATTCCCCCAGCACATGGCTACACATTATCACTCTGCCACTCTCCCTGCTCTAAGCTGAGCATGCTGCTTTCTGCAGCCCCAGCACTTGGGAGTAATCTCTGCAACTTCAGCTTATGCCAGATGAGACACAAATGGGGTGATGGAAATTAACACAGCCCTGGCAGGCAACACAAGGCAATAGTCAGCAGGCTGCTGCCTCAGCATCTTTACCTTACAGCCATGATGGAAGAAGGCAGGGTTATTTCTTACCTGCTGCTGGGTAATGAAATAAGAGCCTCACATTTTCAGGAGCATGTTAGTGAGAGGTAGATGCTTGGACTTGATGATCTTACAGGTCTCTTCTGTGATTTAGAATCCTAGACTTGTCAGGGTTGAAAGGANACACCTCTGCAGCCTGTCCAGCTCCCTCTGGGTGACATCTCTGCCCACACCTCTGCAGCCTGTCCAGCTCCCTCTGGGTGACATCTCTGCCCACACCTCTGCAGCCTGTCCAGCTCCCTCTGGGTGACATCTCTGCCCACACCTCTGCAGCCTGTCCAGCTCCCTCTGGGTGACATCTCTGCCCACACCTCTGCAGCCTGTCCAGCTCCCTCTGGGTGACATCTCTGCCCACACCTCTGCAGCCTGTCCAGCTCCCTCTGGGTGACATCTCTGCCCACACCTCTGCAGCCTGTCCAGCTCCCTCTGGGTGACATCTCTGCCCACACCTCTGCAGCCTGTCCAGCTCCCTCTGGGTGACATCTCTGCCCACACCTCTGCAGCCTGTCCAGCTCCCTCTGGGTGACATCTCTGCCCACACCTCTGCAGCCTGTCCAGCTCCCTCTGGGTGACATCTCTGCCCACACCTCTGCAGCCTGTCCAGCTCCCTCTTTGAGAGGGATCTTTAGGATTAAAAGCAAGCTGTTTATTACCCACCAGCAGGTTCCTATTGACTGCAAAGATGGAAGCACAGGATTCACAGCTTCAAAACATCCCTGGGGCCTTACACAGTCCTGCAACCACAGCTTTTTTTGTTCATGATGGGCTGCATTAACATCTTGCTCAGAACACACCGAGTTTATTTTTCTCCCCACTAGGGTAACTGTGCAATACCAACCCCCACATGTCATCTTACTGTTTTGACAAGTGAAGTGTGAATGATCATCTACAGAGAAAGTGAGAGATACAAGGCTTTCAGAGAAATGATTGCTTCAGGGGACAGATTGTGTGATGCTCCTAGAACAGCTAGACACATTGCATCCTTTAGCACTTGATACTTTTATATCTACTTAAGTTTGAAGGAGCAGAAGAAATGAAGTTTGGCAAATAAACTGATTGCACAGACTGAAAAAGGGAAAGCACTAAGAGGATTTTCAAAATCAAAGCAAGTTTGATCACCACTCAAATATCCAAAGGCTCAAATGGCTCAAAGAGCCAGCTGAGGGATACAGTTTCTGCAGAGAATACTTGGAGAAAAGAACAGGGATAAACTCACCTCTCCTTGGAGGTCAATGGAAGGATTGCAGTTTGTGAAGTCCTCCCAAAGCAGCAAGGTTTCCTCATTCTCCTCCCACGTTAAACTGTCACAGTCGTCATCAAAATCGAATGTCTCACGACTGGGAAGGAAAGAGGAAGAGAGTTAGTGGAAGCCTCACTCCCTCAGCCCTTTAATTAATCTTCTAGAGGGGGAAAAGAGAGAAAAGGGACTATGAGAACTGAATGAAGGAGACAATGCAGCAGCTGAAAATCCTCCCAGTGTTTTACAAACAGGCTTTGCCCCTGTCCAAGTGCCCTCGCTCCCAGGCTCTCTGCCACCCCCAGAGCAGAAGAAAAAGCTCCTTGTTCTGCTGCCTGGCTTCCAGCACACACACTCCTGGCTCTCTCCTCCAGATGGAGCTGCACATTAGTTTCCCCTCTTTGCAAAACCACAAAAATGGTTCAAACTATTTATGGGAACATGAGCCTGAACACAGTTTGAGGCATTTTTACACTAAACAGCCTCCAAGAAGTCTCCCTGCTGATCTCTGCATGTTCAAGTTCAGCCAAGGTTTGTCCCTGCAGCACTTCAAAAGGTTGTTTTCAAAAGTTATAACTATGAAAAAAAGCCAACCCTGAAGCCCCAAATGATGTGCAGGTGAGCACAAAGACTTCCCTGTTGACTTGAACACCACAGATACTACTACAGGCACTTCAGAGTGAGAGGGAAGAGTGGCAAGAGTGGCCTTTAACACTGTCGTTTGGTCAAGCCTCATTAGAAGGGTCAGTTGTGCAATCAGGGAAAGTTTCACTCGAGTCCCTTTTGGTTTGAACAGCAGCAGAGCAAACACTAGTAGCTGCTTCTTGTCTTTGTTAAGGAGGTTTGACAAAAAAAAAACCTCTGAACTTGCTCCCAGAAGCAGCCTGCTGATCTCAGACTGATGCATTTTTATGACTTGAGCTCACTTCCTTTGAAGCAGATAAGATCTCAGCCTGGAAGCTGAGTCCACTACTGTCTTGAGGAGCTTGGGCAGAAGACACAGGCTATTTGTCTAGACTCAGCAGGACTCTCAAAAAAGTGATTTAAAAGCCCCACACTTGGACAGAGATGATTCTGCCTTTGCAAGAGCAGAGAGCACAAAGGCTCCCAGCCCTGACTACATCCACACTGCTCAAAGCCAACTGCATCCTGATATCTACCCCTAGACTCTTAAAGATTAAGTTCATTCCAGATAAAATGCAAGCTGCTTTCAGTTTCTGTTCATGAGAGAAGCTCTTCAGCTATTGCTAAGCTATTCTTTCCCATCTGGCAAAGCTCCCCAAGCCCAGACATCCTTAGAGATGTCTGCTCCTTCACTAAGCCATGAAGGCTGTTGTAGATCAACCCAATTTCCATGGAACAAGATAGGTCCAGGAGATAAGAATTTCATTAGCAGCTCCAATAAAAACTGAGTATCACAGGACAGATAGGAACAGAACTCAAAACTAAATGCATTACCAACCTAGCAGCTAAAGTTTAACCTCTTATTTTTGTAATCCACACTCTCTGCTGTCACTTCTAGGAATGGAGAAGTCAGAAATCTGTGTTTATGACTGAGTACTTGTTAAAGGTCTAAATACATCTAAAACAAGAGGAGTTACCTACAACTTCTGCAAAAGCCATGCCCTCCTACGTGTGAAAAACAGGCAGAAAGAGAGAGACACTCACTCCCCCTGAGAACAGAACTTCTGGCAACAGAAGAGGAGCTAGTGCTCCTTAGAGAATTTCTCACATCCTCCTACACGTTAAATGCTGTGTGGGAAAGAACTGGGAATTCATCTCTCTGCACTCACTGCACAAGTTGGCAGAGAACACCCAGATTCAAGTGCTAGGAAAGTCAGACCTACAGCACTTCCTGGGGCCTTTGTCTGGCAAAAGCAAGCTGCAGAGACCCTGAGAGGCTGTGGTTGTCTCCATCATGTCTCCAATAGGAGGAAGAGAACAGCAAGGATGCTGCCAACTGGCTTCCTGAATCTTGTGGAGCACCAAGGTGCAGAAAGACTCTTCTCAGCTTCCACAGCTTCCAGTCTGGGGGAAAGCTTTAGGCAAAAAGAAGTGTAGCTCTTCCTGTTTGGGAACTGAGAGCTTGCAGCAAGGCTTCCAACATTGGCATTCTTGGAATCTCTAAACTATCAGTCCCTGCTGCAACAGAGCTTCTGGACAGATCCACCACTGACATTTGCCTGCAGTTCAAGTGAAAGAAATCATGAGAAGCACTTCAGAAATGTGTATCCCTTTTGGGCTCAGCTTGCAGTGACATTGCCAAATTCTATCCAGGCCAAGCAGCAGCAAGGCTCTTTCCAAAAACTCTGAAACTCAGCAAAACACACAGAATTGACTCAGTCTTTCTACCTTTTTTTTTCCCCCCCTTAGTATGTTTCTTTTTACTACTGTTACAACAGCAGAGAAACATCTAGTTTCACTACTAGATTTTTATACTCTCTGCACTCCTCCCTACTTAAGGAACAAAACATCAGTTTCTGTTCATTTGATTGGAACTTCCAGAAAACCTTTGAGAACTTTCCTGTGAGGATGATGGAGCACTAGTGCCAGGCTGCCCAGGGAGGTGCTGGAGTCTCCATCTCTGGAGAGATTCCAAACCCAGCTGGACACATCCTGTGCAAGCTGCTCTAGGTTCTCCTGCTCTTGCAGGAGTTGGACTAGATGATCTCCAGAGGTCCCTTCCAACCCCTAACACTCTGTGATTCTATAATGCACTATCCTGGCAGCTCAGGTACAACTGGGTGGAGAAAAAAACAAAACCAACCCCACAACCCAAACATTCTGAAAGCACAAAGAAAGAACCCAATTGTGAAGTTCTGGCATTAAAATCAGCCTTTCAGCTCAGGTTTTCTCTCCTGATACTCACAGCTGATTAAACATACGCTTCATTTCATCTGTGATGTTGAGGGAACAGCTGACCTCTTCATCAGAGAACCTGCCATTGTCTCCATCCTGCTCAGAAAGGTCATCATCAGACGGGAGCTTGCGCTCTTTCTTCTTGGATGCCACCTTAATTGGAGAGAAGAGCAGTAACTAGAAGGTTCAGCTGAGGTGCTGTGCCATCATAGGGGGGAAATAAAAGGAGAGCCATTAGGTTGGAGGGAAGAAAAGTGTTGCTCAGTTGCCAGGCAATTCAGGGGTTGCTTGTATTCCAAGAGAGGAATTGCATCTGTTAATGAGTGGTGAACACGAGAGCACAAAGAAGCAGCTCAGAAGGGCAAAGAGCAAAGCAAGCTGCAGGCTGCCAGCGCTCTACAGATGTTGGGCTGCTCACTGACACCAAGTCTACCACTTCCCAGAGAACATGCAGAGGTTAGAATGATACAGGGAAGAAGCAGAAGCTGGCAGGAGTGCCCAGGCAGCAGGCTTGAGAGCAAATGACAGAACTCTCCCTCTCCTGCCACCACCACAGGCTGTTTCTCCCAGTGTTGAAGCACCATGAAAGAGGAGAGGGGAAGCCTTTCTAGAGAGCTTTTGTTCCAGGGTCAGTCCCACCCCAGCAGCAGAGACAGACTGCTTGCTCATCTTCAAGTTGACAGAAGAAGGGTTAACTGAATCCTAAGAAAGCCTGGACAACCTCAAAGAAATGAAGTTCACAGAGGTGCAGAGAACTCAAGGGATACCCCTGCAGAGGGTACAGAGGATCACTTCTTCATCTGAGGACTGTGAACACAGAAGACATCCACAGATCGTGCCACAGAGTCACAAACACCCAGCTCACTCCCAACCTACTGTAGTTTTTCCCTCTACTTAGCACAAAAGCTGTTCCCTTATTGGTATTGTTCTCTGTGCTGATCATTTTAACCACTGCATGCTTGACCAAAAGTGCTTTGAGCAGAGAGACAGAACAATTCTACTCAAAGCCCAGTAAGGAACCACTAACACAATGCAATGGCTCAACATGCTAGAGAAATCATTGCTTCCAGTAAGGAGATTTGAGTCTTTTAGGATACATAAGGAAGAAAACAACCCATTTAGGCAACTTCACTATAGCCACAAAACACAACCAGTAGAGACCACAAGGATCTTCTCCAGTGTTTTTTGTACAGCATTTAGCACACAAAACAGCATCACTATACAGAGAAAAGCATCACAGACTTACTGAAAGACTAAACAATACACATTAAGATCCAAGTAGAAGGAAGCTGGGTTAATCACAGTTGAAATTCCAATTAGGACCAAAGACCAACTGTATTGGAAGTTGCAGGTTTGCTTGCTGCTTGCTTTTGGAGCACATTAAATGACTTTCCTACTTGCATCAAGGAACCACAATAGCTCAAGGAAAGCATCTTGGAGTTTCTAGTCAAACAAAGCAGTGATAGCTCACCACCACCACCACAGAAGTGTTATTTCTGGCCAGAGCTTGAGCCAGAAATAAGAACATTCAGATGACAATTCTACAAGCTTAAAAATCTCTCCCTTGTGAAGGGGACAAGTGTGGGTAGGGGGAAGGGCTACTGAAATGCTGAGGGGACTTGAGCATCTCTCTCATGCAGAGAGGCTGAGAGAGCTGGAGCTGCTTAGGCTGGAGCAGAGCAGCCTGAGGGAGATCTGATCAGTGCTTAGCAATCTTTAAAGGGTGGGGGTCAGGAGGCTGGGGCCAGGCTTTGTTCTGTGGTGCCCAGGGACAGCACTAGAGGCAATGGGCACAAACTAGCACCCACCAAATTCCAGCTGAACAGGAGGAGGAACTTCATTGAGGGTGGTGGAGCACTGTGCCAGGCTGCTCAGGGTGGTGTTGGAGTCTCCATCTCTGGAGAGATTCCAAACCCAGCTGGACACATCCTGTACAAGCTGCTCTAGGTTCTCCTGCTCTGGCAGGGAAGGGTTGGACTAGATGATCTCCAGAGGTTCCTTCCAACCCCTGACACTCTGTGATTCTGTGAGGAAGCTATACAAACCTAGACCCTGTAATGCCTTTTTTTCTTTTGCCCCTTGCATTCATTGTATGCTAACATCAGACTAACAAGGTGTTTAAAGGTCACCCTGAGACTTCTCTTTTTCCACTCTCTCCACGTTGTACTCTTAGTCCTAGCGCAGCTTCGGCAGAAGACTTCAAGACTCAGCAAGAAGAAAATAAGTCTACACAGAGACATTTCCAGAGAAGCCAAATTGACCTGGAGCACACTCTTCCAACACTGCTCCCTCTTGTCCCCTCACTTTGGGGACAACTGATGGAAAATTGATGGCCTAATCACCTGGAATATCTTGGAAACGTCTTCCGAGTTGCGCTGCTGCGCGACATCGCACAGCTTGGCTGTGATATCGATTCGCCGGCAGATGTCCATGTCCACCTTCATGGCCTTTTCTTGGATCTTTGTGTCCAGGTCTGTCATGGGCTGCAGGAAGGACAGTAGTGATTATCTTCTATTATTAGACAGTTCAGGAAAGATGAGATACCCCTCCAGGGTCTCTCTAACCCCAGGGCATACCATTCTTAACCAGTATTACATCTTCTCCAGGAGAGGCAGTACACGGACAAGCTAAAGAGACCAAAGAGCTAACAATTAACATTCAGATCTGAATCTGACATAGCCCTCATCTAATATGAAGTTTTTGGCCACCAAAAAACCCCTACACCCACCCCAAACCAAACTGCTAGATGTGGCAGCTGTAAACTTTTAGGAGTTAATAAAGCTTTCAAACTGGAGGAGAAAAACCTTGTTGAGCACCTGCACAACAGAATGAAATCTAAAACCTAGGCAGTCTGCAACACTTCCCTCCTTTTCAGACAGAAAAACTGTGCCTGTAAGGAGAAGCTGCTTTTAAAACAGAATCCAGGTTACTTGGCAACTTCCCCCATCCCATGAAAATCAAGGCTGGATCTAAAGAGATCCATGGCATCTGGTAACACAGAAAATCCTCCTCATTGGCCTTAACCTGGCTTCCAGCCTAGCCAAAATTCAACATGAAGACTTATTTAGTCTTGCTTCACTCTGGGCAGGAGTTATAAATGTCATTTGTAAGAGAAAGTCCCACTCAGACAGTGCAGCTGGCTCCTTAGGAAGGAACACTGCTCCATACAAAGCTATTTTCCAGTCTAGACAAGACTTACTCTTGGAAAGTAACACTTTAATGGCTAGCCAATGCTTCCACTTGGGACCAGGAAAGCAGAAAAACTCCTTGCAGAGCTTATCAAATCTCCTTTCCAAGAAGAAAGCTTCAAGTTTGGGGTTTTTTACCTTTAAAATGATTAAAGTTCTTCTCTATCCTCTGTCAACCACCTTTAACAAGTCAGAGATGTTTGTTTTCCAAACAGACAGAGGAAAAGAAATCTCTAAGCACTGACACACTCCAACACAATCTTATCAACCCAGTATGTACCAAGGAATCTTACAAGCAGGAAGGCAAGAGCCACATGCCAACAGCTGGCATTTCTCTGCTCTAAATATTTACCTAGTGGGATTCAAATCAAGCTTTCCTTGGGCTTTCTTCTCCCTTGCAGAGCTTGCAAAGCCCAAAGCACACTTTCCCTCAAGCTGAGGAGGAGGTTTGCATTCAGCAGCACCCTTCTGGTGCACACTGAGCATCATTTCTTCCTCACAGAAGCAGCCATCAGGGTGCTGGAGCCCTAACAAACTTCTCCCTTTCATACTGTCTCTAACCAAGCATGCCTGTTCCTGATTAAAAACCAACAGAAGAGATAGCTAATTGCCAAATTTCATCTAGCAGCCCTCAGAGAATGTCTTTGACACCAGGGAGCAGGTGCTGCAAGTTTATATGCAGACAGAAGGAAGCAGTTCTGTGAGAAAACTACAGAATAAATAAGCAGAACAGGACATAATCATTAGACAAGTGGCATCAGTCTTCCAGAGCAAGGCACCTTGCTTGCTGTTTGCCTTCTCTTTCTAGATATCTCCAGGAGTACATGCTCTCATTAGGGCTAAATGTAAGGAAATCATCCAGTCCTGGTCTAAAAGCTCCCCCAGCTCTGAAGGGAAATCAATATCAATCAAGACATGAGGAAATTCCTAAGAAAACTTTCTGTATTAAAGGTCAAAGCAGCACTGGAACCAAAGCCCAATCCCTGACCCAGTGATGCTGGGTTAACCTCTTCAGAGCTTTCAGGAAGGGAGCTGAGCAACACACAGAGTGTGTTCCTTTTTGAATGTGACTTTCTGGAAGGCTTCAGAGCAAAATGCTGCACCCTGAGGAGCCCTGCACCCTGACCTGTTGAGTTCTCCACCATTTCTGTGGCAGGGCTGCAGATCTGAGGGCTGGCACTGCCAGCTGTGGAGAACAGGGGAAGGGAAGGAAGAGTCCAGGTCATGGGCTAAGCAGCAAGTTAATGCATCTCTACACAGACCAGACAGGAAGCAGGGGGAAGGGTGATCTGTCTGATGCATTAGGTCATAAAGGCAGCCATAATGCTAACTACAAAGCAGCACTCACTGGGCCCATACCCTTTTTTTCATGAATGAAGCCATTTGCATGACACACACACTTCACAAAGGCAGTGGGAGTTGGCCACTCTGCTCTCCAGTGTACTTACATCACTCATCAGACCCTTAAAGACCACAAGTTCTGCTTTTAGTCTCTCAATCTTTTCATTTAACTCCTCCTGGAGAGCTTCTGCTTCCTGTGCTTCCTGCAAGAGAAAGAACACAAAGAGCTAAGAGGTTAACAGGCCAACATATGCTTCCTCACTTAACCTGAGCAAGGCTGATAAGAAACATCATCACCTCCACATTTCACTGTCAAAACCTTCAACACCTTCCTGCTACAACTTCAAGACATCAGCACTGTACTCTGACACTCTGCTGCTCCAGCTAGGAAATCTTTTCATTAAACAAATTCACATAATTGCTAGCAGGATTTATCCCAGGCAACAAGTGACAGGAGGAGAAAGAATAGCCTGAAGTTGCACCAGGGGAGGTTTAGATTGGATATAAGGAACAATTTCTTCACTGGAAGAGTGGGTAAGCATGGGAAGAGGCTGCCCAGGGCAGTGGTGGAATCACTGTCCCTGGCAGATGTGGCACTTAGAGCCATGGTTTAGTGGTGACTTGGCAGGGTTAGGTTAACAGTTGGTCTCTCTGATCTTAGAGGTCATTTCCAACCTTAATGATTCTGTGATTCCCTAAGAAAAGGTGCAGGGAAAACCTCTACCTTTCCCTACACACCAATCACAACTTACCTCTCTCAAGGTTTCTACCATGGATTCCAGACTCATTCTTCTTGTCAGTTCCTCTTCCCATCTGAAAGACAAGATTTGCAGGCAAAGTGTTAACTAGGGGGAAAAGCAATGTGATTTTCTCCCTCCCTCACATCACAAGTTTTTGATAGCTGTAGGCTGCTGACAGTTATGTGAAATGTAAAGCAGATGGTGCCCCTCACTTGTCCACCCTCAGCAGCAAGATAAAGTCTGTGAAGAGAATAAAAGCTAAACCCACTTGCAGTGGAATCAGGACTCTTCCTCCTCTCCCCTCTGCAATATTTGGTTGCAAATAAGGTAGGAAATTTTCAGTGCAAAAAAGAATCAGTTGAAAGTAAGTTATCTGAATCAGGGGTCCTACTGTTTATCTGTTTGGTCCAATCAATTCATGCATTTATGTGCCTTCTACATCAAAATCCTCCATAATCTCCATGCCACAAACATTTCCCTGCACTGCAATGGCAAGCAGAGTACAGGGTATGCACACTCACTGCTCCTGCAGGACTGAATGGCTGGGAGAAAAGGAATTAGTTACAAACTGTGTAATTAAACCTCATACTCCCAACATCATTGTGTTTGAGTTCATTATTGGATTAAGTGTAAAACTATCTGGCACTTCCACTTTTTAAGCACTGAAAGCCTTTAAAAAGCAAAGCCCAATGTGACAATGCTAACAATGTTCTTGAAACATGATGATCCAGGCTCAGGGCAGAGACCTCCTCACTCTCCCCAACTCCCCAAAAGGTTAGAGTGAGGTGGGGCTTAGTCTCTTCTCCCAGGTAATAAGAGATAGGACAAGAGGAAATGGCTTCAAATTGCACCAGGGGAGGTTCAGATTGGACATTGGGAAGAATTTCTTCACCCAGAGGGTTCTCAGGCTTTGGAACAACCTGCCCAAGGTAGTAGTGGAATCACCATCCCTGGAAGGGTTCCAAAAGCATGGAGACATGGTTTAGTGGTGAGCATGGGAGTGTTGGGTGGACTTGATGCTCTCAGAGGTCTCTTCCAACCATAATGATTCCATGATACACACTGACATGGTTTGAGTTTGGGGGGAGAGGGAGAAAGTAAAATGTGTGCCCCTCTGATTGCCACGTGAGACTTCCCTGTCTATTGTAAGAATAGGAACTACACCCCTGGAGAAGGAACTTTGGCTACCACCTGCTTAAAACCAATCCTCTGGACATAATCTCCCAAGTACCATCCTGATAATTTCTGTTGCCACTTTATAGTTCAACTGAAAATGGCAAACTGTGGTTTGAGAAGAGAAGGCTTCACGGGGATCTTATAGCAGTTTTCCAGTACCTAAAGGGAGATTATAGGACAGAAGGGGAGAGACTTTTTAGGAGGTCAGACTGTGATAGGACAAGGGGGAATGGATATAAACTGAGGGAGGGGAAATTTAGATTGGAGATTAGAAGGAAGTTCTTTCCCCAGAGGGTGGTTAGGCACTGGCACAGGTTGCCCAGAGAGGTTGTGGCTGCTCCATCCCTGGCAGTGTTCAAGGCCAGGCTGGATGTGGCCCTGGGTGACCTGGGCTAGTGATTGGCATCCCTGCTCAGTGCAGGGAGGTTGGAACTAGATGATCTTTAGGGTCCCTTCCAACCAGCCCATTCTAGGATTCTATGATTCTATGGTCCCAGAAATCTATTAAATCATAGCATCCTTGAAAATGCAAGGCTCAGCTTGCCAAAAAAACACATCATTTCAGCCTATTTCTCACAGCCACACAGAGCTCTGGTGATGCCTGGACTGCAGGCTAATTCCCACTGAGGCAGCTGATTTGATGCATGTGTAATCACTCTGCTACTCAATACATCTCTGCAGTCCAAGGAGACATTTAATCCCATCTGCCCTGGCCTGCTTCAGCAGGAATAAAGAGGCAGACAGGCATGATGCTGTCGCAGTTTGCTGCCTTCAGGAGGCACCTGAATGGGTTACATCTTAATGCAGCAGCAGCTCTGAGGAGCACAGGCAAGACTGACTACAGCCACTCTTCCCTGTTACTGTGGGGCAGGAATATCCAATCCAACAGCAGCAAAAGTCTCCTTTGTTGAGGTTGGATTTAGGCAGGAAGGTTTGTTGGGTGGCTTTTATTTTTTACCAGCAATGATTTCCTGCCAAGCAGGGTAAAATATTTAGGCTGCAATTTGTATTTGTCATCAAATGTTTTAGTTCCTCTTTGCTTCTGAATTACTAATTATGTGCACATCTCTATAAATATAGTAACTTTGGTTCCAGGATTTTCATATTAAGGTCAAGAAGGTGAAATTAAAGCATTCCAATTATATTAGCAAGCTGTGAGATGGTCTCCTTCTGCTGCATGGCTTGAATCAACTCCTCCTGCTCTTTCTGCCAGCAAGGTTGGCAGTTACGGGGATGGAAGTCAAGCAGACATGGCAAAAACTGATATGCTGCTTTTCTCAAGGTTTTAAAACTGTGGAAATGAGGACTAGTAGCTGCTTTCAGGGTGTCCTGCTCCATTAGCTGCATCCCCACTGTGCAGTCTGGAAAACAAACCAGGGAGGGGGATGTGTTTGTTGGAAGACATCTCTGCAGATTTTTTCCTGACTCTGCCAAAAGCTAGCAGAAAGGCTTAGCATTCCTCCCCAGGCTGGGCAGCAGCCAGAAAGAAGCATCTCCAAGTCTGCTCAGCCTAACCTTCCTCATCCTGCAGAAATTCCAGGAGTTCCATTTTTTTTGCAGAGCAGTAATTTCCAGCCCTAATTCCTTTCTGTCAAACTCAAGATGGTATCTTCAAGAGATGAGGGGGAAAAAAAAATATGCCTTCTTTTAGCCACATACAGACCTTCCCCACTATTTCTGTGTCTGTCTTCATTATAGCAACAATAAAACAATCGTTTTCATCAAGAAGTTCACACCTAACAAAAGGAAATTGACCCTGGCTTGATAATAAGGGTCCTGCTACCCATCAATATCCTATTCTTAACCTCAGAGCACATTTCTCCCACCCACTACCAAGCTGATTAACCTCATTTACCAGCTAAAAATGCCAATCTTACTTTCTCCTCACACTAAAACCTCGGGAGAGGAAGTAGAGGGCTGGGAAGGTAGAGGATAACAATGGAGCAGGGGATTAATTCTCCATTGAAACTTCCAAGGAAGTGAGACAATAGACAGATTGCTCATTCATAGCATCATCCTGTATTTGCTGTAACACACCAGCTTTTCAAAAGGACCTTGGCAGCTCTGCTCCTGCACTGACTCACTAAGGAGTCAGCATGCACTGAGAAGACACAAACCATGGCTCTGATGCCTTTAATAGCCAACACACTCTAAATTCTTCTCCCAGTAATCAATAGCTTTCTCTTCAGTTACTACCTAAGCCTGTCTCTTCCACAAGTCTCAATCTCAGCTGCTTCTTAGCAAACACGACCAGGGATGCCATGTGCAGCCCTAAAATGCTGACTAAAAGGACCAAAAAGCCTGATGCTCCCTTCATCTGAAGGAGGAGAAAGGCACCACCTGATTATCCACCTCCACATAAAGCACAAAGCAGAGCACACAGGTAACTCCTCAGCTGGATAACCACAGGAGAGGCAGAGGCAGGAATGCTAAGGACTGGAATACCCAAAAGGGAAATAGCTGTGCGTGCTAGAGGCTACTAACCAGCAGGCTTCACATATTTGCTGCAGGATATTAACTAAGCAGCTGCTCCTGCTGCTCTCAAATCCACTTCTTGCTTGGCTCAGATGCATCAATTGCTATGCTTTCCAGCTGCATCCAAAAATCCTTTTTCCTGACCCAGAAATGCAAACGTTGCCAGCTAAACCTACCAGACCTCAGGGTTTCTATACTATATTTTCAGTTAATAAATAATTAATATATCATTAATAAAAACAATCCAGCAATATGAATTTCAACTCTAACCAAGCTCTTTGCCTTTCTTGCCCACCTTCCAAGGATGTTTCAGTTCCACACACACACCCCCAAAGAGAGGAGGTGATGGATCTATTTCCCTTTTACCAGATGTGACACAACACATTCCAGCAGCATTCAGTCACTGCAGCTTCAGGCCCCAAACTCCTTCCTCAGTCATGTCTGACATAGCTTAGAGGAGAACAAAGGATGCTGGCTTTCTTTAAAGGGAATAGCTACATTACAAGGCTATTAGACAAACAAAACACATGAGTAGGCAGCCAGGATTAACGTTGCTTAAAGCAGTGTTCTTGTTAAAGCTGAGTCATGCCACAAAGTTGTGTGTTTCCTTTGAAACTGGAAGAGTAGCTACCAGTTCACTAACATCTTCTGCTCCATGGAGACATCTGCAGAACTGGATAATGCTCCTTAAAAGCTTGTCTATGTTTTCAAGCCTTAACAGAATCACTAAGGTTGGAAGAGACCTCTAAGCTCATCCAGTCCAACCATTCCTAGCACCCCCAGGACACTAACCCATGGCCCTAAGGAGAGCAGCTAGATGTTTCTTCAACCCCTCCAGGGATGGTGACTCTAGCACCTCCCTGGGCAGCCTGGGCCAAGACTTAACAACCTTTGCAGGGAGGGAATTTCTCCTTATATCTAATCTAAACCTCCCCTGCTGCAATGAAATTAAACTGAGCCATTTCTGTTGACATAACAAGCTTCAAACCACTTTCCCACTCCCTCAATAACTGCACCAACAAACACAAACATCATCTTTCCTTCTCTCTCCCATCAGGTCAAGTTTAGGAACCCTGACCAGTGAGCTGCCCACTGCAACAGATTGACAAAACCTCAGTGTTACAGAAGATTGCCTTTCCATAAATGGTTCAGAGATTCTCTTTCACAAGCCCCAGAGGTTTTAGATGCAAGCATGGTGATGTTATTTAGACAACAAATAACATGCTGACAAATGATGCCAGATAGAAATCTCCTGTTTTCAATATGTGCCTTTCAGCCTTGAGCCAAAACAAGCAGAGCAGCTGATAGTTAATGATGCCTGATGGTATCAACTGCACTATTTCTGCCATTAAAAATATCCCTCCCCCAAAGAAGCAAATAGCCCTCCAAAAGCATTTAATACCAACATTTTATTTTCTCCCCAAGTAAAAGTCCTTAGGGAAGACAAGAGCCTTTCTCCTGGTGGTTTTACACCAAGTAATGCAGGGAAGACAACCACCAAACAGAACCAGAACAACATCTGCAGTGGTCTGAGCTTCTCCCCTGCCATTCTCTCTGAAGCTTTTCACTCTTTCATGATGAAGGTGAAGGACTTTTTAGGCTGTCAGGCAGAGCCAGGACTAGCAGTAATGAACACAAGCTAGAGGAGGAGAGATTTAGGTTGGCTGTTAGGCAGAAGTTGTTGCCCAGGAGGGTGCTGAGCCACTGTGCCAGGTTGGCCAGAGAGGGGGTGGCAGCCCCAGGCCTGGCAGTGTTGCAGGCCAGGCTGGCTGGGGCTGGAAGCAAGCTGCTCTAGTGCCAGGTGTCCCTGCCCAGGGCAGGGGGGCTGGAACTAGATGACCTTGAAGGTCCCTTCCAACCCTGACAATTCTCTGATTCTATGATTATTGAGAGTCTTCTATAGGGAGAAGAGCAGCAGCAGAAAGGAAAACCTAACAGCTCTTGAGTGATTCTGTCCACAATAGGAAACCAAAGTGTTAGTTTGAACACTGACTATAAAATGCTCACAAAAACATCAACAGCTAAGGATTCCTGAAAACAAACACATTGAAACTGTCAGGGAACAGCACAGCTGGTTTTTCTTGCATGCTAAGACACCACTCTCCCATTTTTGGCACGAGATGCACTCAGCCTTGCTCATCTCTTGGCCACCAAGCATCTAAGATCCACTCTCTGATGTTCCACACCTGCAGGAAGCTGGAAGAAAACACCCAAGCTATGGCAAGACCATGTAATTACACATCCAGCAGTGCCTGGGAGGGTTTGTGTTCTGCTATCACAGGTTCAAGACACCTCTTTTGTGCTCCTGCTCCTTTGCAGCAGCACTGCTTGTTCTGTTGGTGGTGGGATCTACCGCCCATAGGTTGTTTACAGGCACTCCAAGCAGTGCTGGCAAGAGATTTAACACTCCACATGCTCCAGCCTAACCAATTTAATCCCTCTGCATTACTCACAAGCATTACACACTCTCCTCTCTGCACTAACATGCCCACTAATCCCTTCTTCAACACCTAGATAATAAACTATCAACATTACAGTTTATAACTCTGGTTATTAGACACTGATTTCATTCGAATTGACTGCACGGCTCCTCAGATCTACAAACATTTCTGCCCACACCAAATAATCCTAAAGCCTTGGCCTAAGGAAGGATATAGACAGGCTGGAATGTGTCCAGAGAAGGGCCANAAGGCCCCTTCCAACCCTGACAATTCTAGGATTCTAATTGGCCAAGACAGACATTTGGGCAGCAGTGTGCTGTGGTTGAATATGATACTTGGTCCCTTCCCACTAGACAAAGCCTCATGATACTACAGTCCTACTGCAGCATCAGTCTCCATTTAACCATTTGCAATGGTGTTTGTTAACTGAGGAAAGGATCTGCAGCTGCAACCTCACTAAACCACTCCTGACACAAGCAGGCAGTTGGGGATTGTAAATACAAATAGCTGGCTCCAGCTTTTTGTTAGCTTACAAGAACTGCACCATGCAAGATGGATTTCATTAAAAAAAACACAAAGATTCCATGAAGTCTTCTAAGCCCCAAAAACAATGCATCATTCACTCTGCTTCTAGAATCCTTGCTTAAGAGATCATGTCTCTACTAGGACAAGCTGAGAGAGCTGGGGATGTTCAGCCTGGAGAAGAGAAGGCTCCAAGGAGACCTTCTTGCAGCCTTTCAGTACTTCAAGGGTCTATAAGAAAGATGGGGACAAACTTTTTAGCAGGGCACGTTGGGGCAGGACAAGAGATGATGGTTTGAAACTAAGAGGAGAGATGTAGACTAGAGAGAAGGCATAAATTTTTGACACTGAGGATGGTGTGACCCTGTCCCAGGTTGCCCAGAGAGGTGGGAGATGTCCCATCCCTGGAACCATTCCAGCTCAGGTTGTCTGGGGCTCTGAGCAAGCTGCTCTAGCTGCAGGTGTCATCTAGTCCAACCCTCCCTACAGTCAGAAGGGACCTTTTAAGCTTTCTTGCAACCTAAACTATTTTACAACTCCATATAATTTTCCTATTCAGTCTTAGTTTAGCACTAAATCAGATATAAAGTTGCATTAAGCAATTAGCTAATTCACAAATGCTCCCTCTTGTTCAAATGAGCATTCCTAAAATGCTCTAAACACAGTGATTCTTCCAGATTATCCCAAGCCTAGACCATTCTGATCCCACATGACCTGACTTCTCATTGAAGCAAATGAAATGTTACTTGATGGGCTCCATGTAAAACCTATTAATTTACTGGGAAAGTCTGATTCCATTAGAGCCTGGCTGTAACACAACAGCAGCAGCACTCTTGAATGAAGTCATGTCTCTTGCCTGTTGCAAGCAACACCCTCTCCACAGCATCCCTTTGCTACAAGTCACTCATTGCAGCATCAAAGTTCCCAAACATCAGAGCACTTTGTATCTTTGAACCTCTTGCAATGCTCCAGAAGATAGAGGTAAAAATAAATCACTGCACAGAACTTTGTAGCCTTTGCACTGTTAATACTTGAGTGTTTCATTATAAAGGAGAGGTTTAATACTCAAGTCCTCTTCTAGGCTTATTTAAAACAGCATACAGACCTTTTAACTGCAGCAAAAGGACTTACTATAGGGAAAAACATCACCTAATTACACCTCCCCATTACCTTTGCCTGGAAAGATGCTCCAGCCTGTTACTGGAACCACAAGAAAATCACCTGCAAGTTCATTTTGTGTGTTCTTCCTGACCACACAAAAAGCCATGCCTAATGTCACAGGAGTTCAGTAGAAGCAACCACCATGTCTGCATTCCTTCTTTATAAAGAAAATGATGCTGCTTTTAATACCTTTGGAGAATCCACATATAATTGTGCAGAATTCCCAGCAACATGAAACACATTTGGAGCTACCCAGCTACGAGTCACATACTCCTGCATGACTTTACTCTTGCAAACAACACTCCACTGACTAAAGGCCACTTCTGAACCTGAGATGTCTTTGGACTTCTCCTTTTGTACTTGCACCCAGCCCCAAATACACAAGTCCAAAAGACACAAGAGACTTCATCAAGAGGTCTGAAACAAGGGGTGAGGCTGCTGTTAGGTGTTTTCACCAAAGATCTGTCCTTGCAAAGGACTTTGCATAATGGAAAAGGATCAATTATGAACTTCAGTTATTTTCAACCTGCAGGATCATCAAGTCCAACCATGAAACCCAACACTACCCTGCCACTAAACCATGTTGCAAAGCTCCATGTCTCAATGTTATTGCACCCCTCCAGAGATGGGGACTTTGCCACTGCCCTGGGCAGCCTGGGCCAGGCCTGGACAACCCTTTTGGGGAAGAAACTGTTCCTCATGCCCAACCTAAACCTCCCCTCACACAACTTGAGGCTGTGCCCTTTTTCTTGTTCCTTGGGAAAAGAGACCAACCCCCACCAACTCCCCACCAAGGAGTTGGAGAGTGAGGTCTGCCCTCAGCCTCCTCTTCTCCACACTAACCAACCCCAGTGCCCTCAGCTGCTCCTCACCACACTTGTGCTCTAGACCCTTCCCCAGCTTCCTTGCCCTTCTCTGCACACACTCCAGCACCTCAATGTCCTTCTTGGAGTGAGGAGCCCAAACCTGAGCCCAGGATTGGAGCTGTGGCCTCCCCAGAGCCCAGTCCAGAGGAAGATAGCCATGCTCTAAAATCAGAGTATAATTACAAATCACATTTTCTCACTAGTGTCCTCCACAACCATTTCCTACAGAGCAGTGATTTCTGGTTAGTCACAAACTGTTCTGGCTGATAAGATACCACTGGATTGGGAGCTCTCAGAGCAAGGCTTATGATGTAATTCATGGCATGATAACTAATACAGAAAGCAAACTAAACATTGCTTTCTGTAGTCTTCTCTTAGGTTTCCCAGAGTGTCAAGAGAGAGAGAAATCTGTGCCCAATCTGTCCCAGGAATCACAAACCCAAGAAAGAAGAGCTCAAGCTGCATTTACTCCTCCAGCACAGAGTGGTGGGCATAGAGAGAATGAACACTGGTTGTATTCCCCCTCAGCACCAGCAACTTAACATTTATTTGGCACTCCTGTCAAAAACCTTCCTGACAGTGTTTACAAGCTCTGAACAAATAATACATCTCCTAAGCATGAGCAAATAATCCTGCAGCATGGATCCCTGGCAGTTTTTGACAGCTGAAATGCAGTTTTTTTCCTAGCTATAGCAGACCCCAGGGAAGGGGAGAGAGATTTGTTCAGTAACATGAGAAAGCAGGAATTGCCTTCCATCTGCCAGGAAGCTCAGTGAGGGCTGAAGTTAGCCCAGAACTGCTCCTGGGCAAATGCAAGGCCTTCAAGCCTGGCCTGTGAGATTGCCTTTGGGCTGGAGGTTTAAGGATTTATTCTGTGCCAGTCAAGAGAGCAAAATAAGGACAAATCAAATCATAGCTGCATTGGAGGAATGGAGATTTTACAGTTTAAGGAGTAAAAGCACAAAGGTCTCTGTTTATTCAATCTTTATAAATAGATTCATGAAGGTTGGAAAAGACCTCTAAGGTGAGCAAGTCCAACTGCTAACCTAACACTGCCAAGTCACCACTAAGCCATGGCCCTCAGGTCTTTTGAACCCCTCCAGGGATGGTGATTCCACCACTGCCCTGGGCAGCTTGACAACTCTTTTAGGGGGGGACAAGTTGGAGACAAAAGTCTGCAATTAGTAAAATACCCAAAGCTCAAGAGTAGGCAAAGACTTAAGAAGTGGAGAAGGGCAGAATGTGCAACACAGAGAAGAGGAACCACCCAAAAGCCAACCAAACTACTCTAGGAAGTTCCCATTGCAAAAGGGAAATGTAATGATGAAGTTCAACCTTCCAATGAGTGAGATCAGCTCCTGGTTTTACTGAGACAGCCTTACAAAAACATATTATACACATCTAAACCGCAGAACAATTAAATTAGCTAAGATACCAAACTCTAGCAAGCTGCCCTTTGTCAGTAAGACACACAACCACCATTCCCTACACCAACTCAGTTTCTACAGTGAGTCTGAATTCAGCAGATTGCTGGGCAGCAAGATCTTCCCATGCCACATCTCTATGCCTCCAGGAGACCTTCAGTGACATCTTATTCTGCAAGGAAACATCAGACAGACAATCTGCTTGACAAGGCAGCTCTGATTGCAGGAATGTGATACAGCCCATGTCTGGCACAGTGAACATGATTAGGTCTAAGCATGAAACATCTGATAAGAATTATACCCAAACACCCATTGGACACAGAGCAGTACAGCATAACACTTTTGGCAAGAGGAAAATCAGAGCACTGCATTTTGGGCTTCTTTTGAGCTCAAAACTGTGCAGAATAAAGTCATAAATGTTTCATGGTAGCCTAGGTACCTACTACAACATCAGCCTCAAATTGCAGCAGGGGAGGTTTAGATAAGATCTAAGGAGGAATTTCTTCATTGAAAGGGTTGTTCAGTCTTGGCCCAGGCTGCCCAGGGAGGTGCTGGAGTCACCATCCCTGGAGGGGTTGAAGAAACATCTAGATGTTCTACTTAGGGCCATGGGTTAGTGGCATGGGGTTGATAGGTATGGTTGGACTTGATGAGCTTAGAGGTCTCTTCCAACCTTCATGATTCTGTGAATACTCAAACTTCTAGTTCTCTTCCTCTTACATCAGTTAAACCCAAGACATTTCCCCCATTTTGTTGGCATATCCACTTATTTTTTCCCCTTTCTCCCTCTCTCTATTTCTATTAACAATGAAAAGGAAATTTAACAAGTTGGACACATCCTGATTCCTCTATTTGGAGGACACCATCCTATTTCCCAAGCTGTTTCCCATGCTGCTGGTCTTATTTCCCTCTGGCAGGTCCCATGATGCTGCTGAGCATTCATTATGCCAGCAACCTACCACATAGCACAATGACAAAGAGGAGAAGGAGAACAACTGGGAAGAAATCCCATTTCTGGAGAGATCACCTCAGCAGTCTCCAAAGCCATCCCACTGTACTCTCATTTTTAGCTCCCAGTTGAACCCCTGCTCATGTCAGTTCTGTCTTACAGAATCATAGAATTGTCAGGGTTGGAAGGGACCTGAAAGTTTCTCTATTTCCAACCCCTGTGCCTGCCATGGGCAGGGACACCTGGCACTAGAGCAGCTTGCTCCCAGCCCCAGCCAGCCTGGCCTGCCACACTGCCAGGGCTGGGGCTGCCACCACCTCTCTGGCCAACCTGGCACAGTGGCTCAGCACCCTCCTGGGCAACAACTTCTTCCTTCTAGCAAATAGCAGCATTGTGCTCATTTCTCTACACATTAATTATAGCAAATCCTTATCTCCTTTGCTACTGGAGTAGACAGAAGAGCTCTGCAGAAGACAACTGCAAGCACAGCTTAGGCAACAGCCAAGGCAAAGAACATTACATTCCTGTAAAACTCTTGTTGTAACTGCAGATAAAGTAATTACTCTGACTCATTTGGAAACAGGTAATCTGAAAAGCACAGGATTACATTGCTGCAGAGCCCTGCTAGCTACAAGTTCATTATCAAATCCTGAATTCCCATGTAAGGAAATCTCTGGTAAACACAAGGACTACAAACCTCCTGCTTTAAAGACATAGGAACATTTCTTTTCCTGTTCTGCCTATCACCAAGCTGCAGTTTCAGGGTATTTATATGCTAAAGTATGTCACACATGCAGGTGTTTTGTCCCAATGCTTTGGCACAGCCATATATAGAAAGCTGCTGTGACATTCACCCACATAAACTCACTCCTCCTCCTGATCATTGCCTCTGAAGGAATTATTACCAAAATACAGTAACATATGCAATAAAACTTAGAATCATAGAATTATTAAGGATAGAAAAGACCTCTAAGATCATTAAGGTCATCTGTCACCACTAAACCATGTCCCAGCATCACAGCTACAGGTCTTTTGAACCCCTCCAGGGATAGTGACCCCACCACTGCCCTGGGCAGCCTGGGCCAATGCTTAACCACTCTTGTAGTGAAGAAATTGTTCCTAATATCCAATTCAAACCTCCTCTGGCACAACTTGTGGCTCTTTCCTTTCATCCTATCACTTCTTCCTGGGGAGAAGAGCCTAATCCCCACCTAGCTCCAACCTCCTTTCAGGGAGTTGGATAGAGAGACAAGGTCTTTACTTAAGAGAACAGAACAGACTCTGAGCCTGAAGTACTGACTTAAAAATAAAAGTCCTTTTTGTGTTTACTGCCTGTAAAAGTCAAAAAGCTTCTCCTCCTGAGAAGCAGCTTTGTGTTTATCTAGCCATCTATGGGATGGCAGGGAGGTTAAATCTCATTATGTGCCTGTGACACAGATACCTACGAGCATCTCTGAGCAAATGAGAAGCAGAAGTTGGCACATCTTGAAACAGTTGGGGTGGGTTTTTCTGCTAAGCCTGCAAGAGCAGAGCAGGAAACAGTAGCCCAGGCCCAGTGCTTTTGAAATTGCATTGCAATTTATTCCTCATCTCAAATTCTTTTGGTCAACATACAGAAATAACCTAGCCCAAGTGCTAATTTGAGAAACTTGTAGGAATTGTGCTGGAAAGGTCAACACAAGCTTTGCAGAAGTGCTGCACAGACAAAAGGGGAGCCTGCACTGGGGAACACAGCACACTATTATCCCTGTGTCCCAGTAAACCCAGTGGGATTCCTTTGGACAACTCATCCCCACCATCCACATCATTACTGACATAAGTACAGGCTGCAGGAGGAAAGAGAAGAGAGAGAGAAATGTCTCTTTTGCAAATTGGAAGTTGGGTTGTTTGGAAGGGAGTTACCAGCAATACTTTAGCTCTCAGGTTCTGCAACCAAACTGCAGAAAGAAAAGGGATTATTAGAAGTGACTCATGGAATAATCACAGCAAAATCCATCCATTGTTTAGGGAAAGGAAAAAATGGCTTAATGCTCTTAATTGAATCAAAAGCATTTAAACAACAGAAGATAGGCATCAGGGTGCTTGTCCCAGAAACTGAAGCTTCACTGGCTTAAAAGAAAAAAAAGTCATTAAAAAATATTTTAAACCCCAATCTCATTGTTGCCTTCAATCCAGTTTGAAGTTTGCTAAGATGCAAGAATTCTAATGTGAGTACCTAAAGAAAAACTCTACACCAATGGAACCTGCATACTAGGTAGAGTTCAGCAAATATTTCTACTAAATAAAAGCAACCTGCCAACAAAAATTACTTTCACCTCTTATCCTCCATGCTAAAAATCCAACTAGCATTTCAAATTCACCTCCTATCCACCATGCTGACAATTCAACCTGGTTCTCTTCTCCCACCCTGCTCCTCTTCTTCCTAGCACACTCACCTCAAACCTAATCCTTTACCTCCACTTCAGCACATTCATTTTACAAGAGTCTAGAGCACAAGTGTGCTGAGGAGCAGCTGAGGGCACTGGGGTTGTTCAGTGTGGAGAAAAGGAGGCTCAGGGGAGACCTTTTCACTCTCTACAGTTCCCTGAAAGGAGGATGGAGTGAGGTGAGTATTGGTCTCTTCTCCAAAGAGAAGACAAGAGGAAATAGCCTCAAATTGTGCCAGAGGAGGTTTGAGTTGGATATTAGGAACAATTTCTTCACAGCAAGAGTGGCTAAGCCTTGGGAGAGGTTGCCTAGAGCAGTGGTGGAGTCACCATCCCTGGAGGGATTCAAAAGACCTGTAGCTGTGGTGCTGAGGGACATAGTTTAGTGGTGACTTGGCAGTGTTAGGTTAACAGTTGAACTTGATTGTCTTAGAGGTCTTTCCCAACTTTCATGATTCTATCATTCTCTACAGTCCTGGCTGTCCAGAAACTTCAAAAAGATGCCACAGAAGCGAGCTCTAGTATATACCATCACCACTTTAAAAACACATTTGTATTTTTAAGGTGCTCAGAACATTTCACTTGTAACATCTCACCTCCTACTGCTGGCTAAGGACTCTTAGCAGAACACAGCCACCTTGCCAAGAGTCTGGCAGCTGTAGAGCCAAGTAGTTAGAGGAGAGATTTAAAGCCCTAATAAGATCTAAGGCTAAGCTGTTGGAAAGTACAGGCAAACTTCTGTGGCATGAATTTCCTCTCTCTTCTCTATAAACACCTCACAAAAGCTTTCCTGAATGTCCTCTCAGAGGCTGCCAAGTTAAAATAGTGCATTATCTCAGCTGATGCACATGACCACATGGAAGATTCTTACAGCACAGCTCAAAGAGGAGTGATCTAGCATGCTTTGAACAACAGGACATTTTTCCCCCATGTAGGGTGAGGATTACTTCTCTTCAGAATGACTTCATGGCAATTTAATAGAGAAGAGGAAAACAGGGATGTTTTGAGCACTGCTGTGGTACTGTGGGTCTCCTGCTCTCTGGGGATTTTCTGGCACTGGAATATTTGCACTCCTCTTGAGTTCCACCCAACACCTCCCCAGCTAGATCTCTTGTAGAAAGGAGTTTGCACAGGAAGCTACCATGGAGCCCAGCATTACTAGGGAGAGCAAACCAAGGATGCCTGCCTGATTTCCACAGTTAACAGCTGAAGAAAAGCCCAGTTAAACTGACAGCCTCCCTGAAGGACTGCTTTCAGGAATACAGCAGGCTAAACAGGATGTGTTGCTCTGAGGCTAGCTGGTGACCTTAAAAGAAAGAGAAATACATCACTAGCATGACACAGAATGATCAGAGAAAGCTCCATTTTCAACACCTACTGCAATCTAGTAGCACAGAAACCCCACCTCCTTTCCAACAGCTTATTCCCATCTTCTTTCATTGCAGTGTTGAGGCAAATGATCTATTTCAAGGAAAAATGGATCCCTTTCTGTAAAGAAATACTGCACTATGTAATTAAAGGTGCAGCTAGCTGAGCTTAGCTGTCAGAATGTAACCTGTACTAAAGTTCCACACACTGGTATTTTAACAGCCTCTTTCATAAAAGCTTTTCATTTGACTTACTGATTTCATGAGTAAATGCTTTCCATAAATAGCTCTTCCCTTCTCTAGCCATGCTGTGACCACCCTGCTGTTATCACCTCAAACTAATTCTGAAAAGCTCTGATAAGACTGAGTGATAATAAATCAGGATTCCTCTTCCTTGGAAAGGAACCAGAGATCCTGCTGGAATTTATTGCTACACATTTTCTTTCACTTCTGCAGCATTTTAGCCTGAAATGCCAAGAATAATTCCAAGGTGCAGCTCAAAACCTCACTGCTCTCCTTACCTTGTCCTTAGGTTTATCTCCATCTGCCCTCTCTTTTCCTCCACAAAGAGCTAAAAAGCTCTCTGAAAGCTAAAAGTCATCTTAATCTCTGCCCCAACACTAAACACTTTTACTGAGCCTTCTGAAGATGAAGGAATCTGTTTATTAAATGAGATAATGCTTATCTGCTCCCAGGACTCAAGAAGGCAGGTGAGATACATACCAAGTACATGGCAAAGTCTCCCAACAGTGCTCCTATATATCCATTATCTTATCTACATTTGAAGTGGTTTATTACCCTTGTAAAGGTAAATATTGTTAAGTGTAGCTTTTATGTGCAGTATCAAGAGCCTCAGAACACAAGCAATAACAAAAGGTAAGAAAAATTGCTCTTCAAAGGCTCTGTGACACTGGAAGAAACACACACATGGTCCTTCAAGAACTAGAAGAATGCTCCCTCTGTTTAAGCTGCTTTAATCACTTCTAGTACAATGGGCAGATTAATATAGTTGAGTATTCCTAGTTAATTACAGTGACTAGCCTTTACAGAATTACCACTAAACCACAGCACTGTGCCATTGAGATGGAAGAGAATTAATAAAGATGACAGCCAGGAGGGTATAAAAGTCAAGATTAGGCATTGGGAAGTATTTATTTGTACAAAGGCAGAGGAGACTTCAGTTCACACAAACATCAGAGTTGGTTTTGTTGTCTCAGTTGCATAAATTGCCAAGAATATCCTTGTTTGGTACTTGAAGTCAGAGGCAAACAATGAAAAGAGACTTGGCCCACACTGGAATACCCTCAAGGATCCTACTCCCAGACTTTGTCTCTGCAAGGGACTAAGCTGTTTGCCTACTGCTGCAAGAGAAGCTGGAAGTAAAGCTTTCACAAATGAAATCCAGTTTTAAGGCAGTTTAATTGTTTTTTAGTGGGGTGAGGGGTATAATACTGCCAGTGACAATCCTCTGCTCTTTATGGAAGGAGATGGGCAGTAGAAGAGGTCCAGTACAAACTTGGTTTTACTGCAAAAGAGCAGAGAAAAGGAAGAGAGAGCCTGAGTCAGTGACCTCATTCCCCTGCCCTACAATTAGAGGAGAATTAGGCTGAGTCAGGGACCCAAAGCCCACTCACTGACAGAGACATGGGGAGTTAAAACATCTCTGCTCATGGCTCTAGAGCTGTGTCTCACTGTGGATTTGAAGGAGAAGGATCCAACTGTAATTAATGCTTTAAAAATAAGTAAAAGCTATGCATTTGAAAAAAGAGAAGGACACCTCTTCCAGGGCTGAAACAAAAGGACACCAGTTCAGTGTATCAACATCTAGGTCACAAGGGACTGCCTTGACTGTAAGGCTCCTCTGATCACTCATAAAATAAGAGGTAGAGAAGAGAGTAAATTCCCTTCAGCCACTGGAACCTAACAGGGAAGAGATTGTCTTGCATATAAATGGACAGAAGGATCTAATGCATGAAAGGGAAAGAGAAGCCAGGAGGGAAAATAGGTTTATTTGCAGATTGATCACACGCTGCCACCAGGAGCTTGCTGTCCTTCAGGGATAGTTATCTCCAAATGAGCTTGCCTCTTGTCCCACAGCATTCATGAGAGGATAAAATTCTGTACAGCTCTCTCTGCATTCCCAGGGTCACAGTGGGACTGCATTCCCAGGGTCACTTTGTCCCTTTTAACAAGCAAAGCTGCTCTCCCACTGACAACCAGCAGTTCTATGCTCTGGGTAAGAATACAGATGAGTGAAAAAAAAAACAACACATTTTCCAGGGCATGAAGGAGTTGTTAAGTGCTTTGCACTCCCTTTTTTCTTCCTTTAAAGGGGAAAAGAAAACAAGAGTGGTTTCAAAACCGCATGGTTGACAGAAACAGCCAAAGGTGAGGTGATTCTGGAACAGTCAGTTGGCAAAAAATTCAGTGGAAGGGTTAGGGACAGAATCCAGACTGCCCAATGCTTTCATCACTGAAAAGTCTTGGGAAGGGTGAATAAAGAGTTATTTTTCACCTGCAAGAAGGAGATTTTCTTGCAGCAGTTTTAGTGAAAAGAGCTTTTTGAAACAATATTAAAATACTCCCATTAAGATTCAACATTAATTCACCTATGCCATTCTCCAGAGTTATGTAAAATTACCCTAGTACCCAGTGCTGCTCTTAACTAGAATTGACTTGTCAGGGCTTGAAGAACAGACAGAGGCTTGATCATTTAAATTCTGTTCTTGGAATCAGAGAAAGCTTCATCTAGAATAAAAGAAATGACATAGTTCTATTTTCTGCCCTCAGAGCCATGCAGCCAAATTCCACCTGTAAGAATCTAGACAGAAATACCTTTTCCACTGAAACCACTGATTTGGAAGCAATCCTGAACCAATTCCAGCATGAGTGGACTGGACATCTACTGTATGTAGAGGGAAGAGAGATCCAAGCCTGTTACACATCCTCACTTCAACATCTCTGTCCTCCACACTAACAAGACATTGTAATTAATAAGTTTTCTTGCCCCACATGAAGAGGACTAAGTTAATTCCTCCTCTTTTGAGCACAAGAGAACAAAACTGGGTTTTGTCAGGCAGTGGCACTCCTGTGTAGTGGTAACTGTACAACCCAGAACTTCATCAGGAGTCTACCTGCTCACAAAGGCTTGGTCATTTCTATGCAGGGCCATGAAACCATTTCACATTGGCAAATCAAAACATTTGGCTTATTCAGAGCACCAGTAGGCTCAGGTAAAGCTAAGTTTGGCTTTTGATTGTGTTTCAGTGCAAATTCAGAATAAATCCACTCAAATTAGCCTCAGATTGGAGATGAAATTTGAAGCCCCATTACTAACAGCTGTAGTGGAAGCCATCCCTTTGATCACACACAGCTCAAATCCTTCTCCAAAGCAATGCACATTGGTGGTTTCCAGCCAAAAAAAGCCAATAAAGGAATGCCTGAACATTTCTCCAGGGTGAACAAGCTCCAAAAATGCAGCAGTGGACTTCTTTTGGAAGCCATGACACAGAAAGCAGACGTGACTAGGTTCAGTCCCAAAAACCTACTTGGAAAGGGATTCAAATTAACACTCTTGGGGGAAGTAGGATACATGGAGTCCAGCAGCAGGCTTCCAAATTGAGTCCAGCAACCATCAAGTCACACTTAGCTGAGTTAGAGTGGGGAAAGGCTTGGAACAAAAGGCTGAAGAACTGCATCATCTGTTGATTCACTTTCACACAGTAACAATGCAACTCACCCATGCCCTGTGTCATTAACAAGCAGCACTCATCATTAATGGGCACAGAGCACCATTCTCTCCCAGCTCTCTTGAGGCTCTGCTGATGAAAGGAGATCCAGAGGCAGACCTGATGGGGAGGGGGGGTTTGTACATGGATCAACATCACTCACAGCAAAGAAAACACAAAGATTCCCTACACATTTTCAGGTTTAAAAGGCCAATCCTTTTCCTTTTTAAAAGGCTTTTTTGAAACTTAAGCACCTTGTTCATCCAGTCATGGCCAAAGTACATGCCTCCCACCCCAACTTTTCTGCAACACTACTACAAAAAGTCACCAAATCATGACATTTTCAGACATCTAGCACACAAGCAAGCATTGTTCTATCACCTTGGCTTTTTTCAAGCTTACTTTGAAGCAGAAAGATCTGACCAGAACTGTTTCTAGACTAGTTTCATAATCCCTGGCTGTCATCACCATACATATCACTTCTTTCTTGGGCATCAAAACCAAATCTTAAATGTCTCCTCCTCAATCACCAGGCACAGGCATCTCTAGACCACTAACTACAGTCAAGTCATTCATGTCTAACCCCAAACCAAGGCATTTTAACAACTTATTTGCTATGCAATCAGCTATCAGCCTGTCCAATGATCACCACACTCCCATGAGCTTATTTTTGTAGTTCTTTCAGGGTAGGAGGTACATGCATAGAAACTTGAGAAAAACATGACCAGGACAATGCCAGCGTGTGAAAACATCCCAGGAGGACTCCTACAAAACACTAAACACAGGAAATCCCCTCTCAAAGCCAAGCACATGGTGTGGTAGAGCTGAAGAGAGTTTGAAAACAGGTTTAAAAGCACAGCCACACACTGTATGATCTCCCTGTGCCTTGTTTACTAAGCAAAACCAGGCTTGTACCATTTATTACCTTTTACTCCCATTTATTACTGCTCAGTTCAGGGTTCTAGGAACATAGTAAGTTGTAGTTTGGAGAGGTTAGAAGGCTGCAGAAGAGCTCCAGTTAGATCCAAGAGCTTACAGAGAGCTCATGTTAAGCTTTTAAACTTCTTTTTAAAAGACCAAGCTGGCAGAAATCTCTTCCTTTCTTGTGCAAACAAAAAGTTAGGCTTAAAACATTAAGATGGAGGCTGAAACCATAAAGACCAACATCCTGTGAATACTTTGACCAAACTCAGAAAAAACAGTTTAGTCACAGCAAAGAACATGCAGGAAGCTAACAGAAGACCTGAGAGAGCATCATCACAAAACCTTAACCACAAGAAAGCAGCTGTTGAGCTGTATGTGGGTTCAGGGCTTTCTTTAGCTCCAAGCCCAGCACCTAAACAACATTACTGCAAAAAAAAGCCTATGATTACAGATGATGAAGAGCTAGAAATAACTTGTTTCTGTTTGTTTGCACCTCAGCCCTAAATTGCAAGGGTCTTCAGAGATAATTTGGGGAGGGGTTTTGCTCCTGAACTGACTCAATGCTTAAGGTATGCTCTGAAAATCTGGTTTTTTGCCTCCAGAAAGGCTAGAGCTTTCTCCATGAGTCACAGGAGGAATCAAAAGGTACATTCAAAACACACACACACACAGAGTCCTGTGGTTCTCTTGCAACAGAGGAAGCTGTTCTTTGAAGGACACTGCACAGATCCTATCCCAAGTTTCTCTGAAACTCTCACCACAACAAGAGGTGGGGATCTTGCCCTCCCCACCACATCCAATCTAGTTCATCTGCAAATTCATTCTTTTCATTAGAATTCAGAGTTAATAGCTAGCCAAAGAGAAAAGTTCAGAAGGAGTAGCTAACTTGCACACAGCTCAGAGCCATTTCCAATCAGTCATAGCATCTCTTAGCCCTCCCTTGGCTGCTCCCATTACAAACCAGTTTGAGTAAGGCACACACACAGAGATTTAGCTAGTTCAGTATTTCACAGCAGAGCACTGTTAGCAAGCAGGATCAAAGGGAAACCTCCTCCTCTCCTGTGACACCCAAACAAACAGTGTTGGGACAAGAGGGAATGGGAGCAAAATGGATCACAGGAGGTTTAGTATTAACATGAGAAAGAACTTCTTTCCAGTGAGGGTGCCAGAGCACTGGCCCAGGCTGCCCAGGAGGCTGTGGAGTCTCCTTGTCTGGAGCCATTGCAGAGCTGCCTGGACACATTGCTGTGTGAGCTGGTCTAGGTGCTCCTGCTCTGGCAGGGGGGTTGCACTAGATGATCTTTCTAGGGCCCTTCCAACCCCTGACATACTGGGTTACTGTGATTATTCCTACAGAGCTTATTTACACAGCTCCACACAGCACAGCTTTCAACCAACAATGCCAAGGGATGGCTACTTCTGTTATATGGCCAAGNCTTGGCAGCCTCTGCTGGACTCTCTGCAGCAGTTCCTTGTCTCTCTTGAGCTGGGGAGCCCAGCACTGGCCCCAGGACTCCAGCTGTGGCCTCACTAGGGCAGAGGGGTATAAATCTTTTCACATTAGTTCCTCAGTGCAAGTAAAAATGTCTTTCCAAAATTCAAGTCTCAGCTTTCACCAGAGTGAGCATTTCCATCTAACTTCCCACCATTTTTAAGGGGTATCCAGAAATCTCTACTCCCAGACTATGTGGCTGCTTTGGAAGCTGTGAGGAACACCAAATTTCAGTGAAAAGCCACATTGAAATGTAAGTCCCCCTGGAAAACATAAAAAGAAAAGCAGAAATACCAGAATCTTAAATATATATATAGCTTTAGACAGAGCCTGCATTATTGCCAGCTCTGTAACCAATTGAAGCATGGGCAGCAGTCTAGCATGCTGCTTACATTCCTCTACAGGGCTTAAAAAAAATGATTTGTTTTCTTTTACTGGGTCTATATGTAACATTTGCATCTTGTTACCACTGATATTTTAGCTTTAAAAGTTTTCAGACATTCCTCCAGGGCTTAGCTTAAGCACATTTTTATTAAGTTTCCTTCTCTCATATAAAAAAAAGAGGAGATCCAGTTAGTTTTGACACTCCTTGCCTTTGACAATGATAATCTTTGTCCTTTCCAGCTGCAGCAAATTTAAGCTAATCTCTTTTTCAAGTGGACTTGATTAATCTTCCCAATGAAATACCATCCTGAGGTAAAACAATTCTTTCCAGTTGCACTCTTAGGACCAGTTAAGTCTCTGCTGGAGGACAAAAAAAAAAAACAAGAGGACCAACATCTGGCAGACTCAATATCTGCCCCAATTAAGAGCAATTCTCAAACCATAATATACAAATCTATCCAAGTGTTCAGGCTGAAGCTCTCCACAGACAGCTCAGCAGCTATAAGGAAGGAAGGGGGGGGAAAGGAGCAGGGATTGACTGCAGAAGGTTTTCCCCCAGTCAGCAGCTGTGGCTGGCCACACACAGCAGTAGTTTGGCTGTCATGACACACTGCAATGCATTGAGATCTTCAGGGGAGATCTCTGGGCAAGGCTGGGAGCAGAAAGGCTGACACCTCATCTGACACAGACACTCTCAGCAGGTTTGTGCTACCCTCAGCATCAGTGCCCAACACAGCCTGTACCAAGCATTCTGATGTCCTGTCAGGCCAGCAGCACTCCAGCCTCCACTGCTCATGCAGCTTGATTAAGCAGTGGTGGGGGAGAGAAAGCATATTTATCTTCCCTTTCCCATCACCAGGTAGATTTAAATACCTAGGTGCACACTTAGCAACAGGAACATGAAGCATCACCTTTCACTCAAGGTGCCAAGGCTCCATTTAACTCAGAGAGCACAGACCAGGGAGCAGCACTTAGGAAATGATGGGCTGTGCTGGATTCACAGCCCCAGCTGTTCCTCAGAAAGCAGATTTTCCCTTCTAAAGAACCTAAAGAGATCTCAGAAACCCTAAGCCCTCACAGGGCAGTGGCTGAGTGACATGCCTGCAATTTAACCTTCTTATCCCACTCCCCAGGAAGCTGGTTGCCCATGGATGGAGGGGTAGAGAGATCCAACATGCCAACACTGGGCATATAAAACCCCACCAGTGCTTAATCTCACCTCAAAGGAGGGGAAGCAGTATGCTTGATAATAATAATAAATCATAAAAATTATAATTATTTTATGGTTATTTTTTCTGTCTAGAAAAAAAAACACTTTGTGTGTTTCAGCTTACAAAACCTGAGCCTTACCTTCCCTTTCTTTCCAGCTAACTGTCCCTAAAAGCATTTCTGACTGAGCTAGTTTGACTGCAAGGTAAGTGGATGATTTTAAAGAGCAGTAATAAATAAAAGTTACAAAGGATTTGGAATCAGATCTGTGACCAAAAGCTCTTCTAGATGCTAGTATAGCTTGAAAAAAGAATAAAGAAGATGAATTTTAAGTTTATTTCTACAAATCTCTTCCACTTGCTAACTCCCACAGCTCTAGTCATAATCCACAGTGTAAAATCACAATCATTACCAAAGAAATAGCAGAAGATTATTAAGACAACAAGTAGAAAAAGATTCAAATTTATATACCATTTGTGTCAAGTAACATTTTGGGGGAAAAAGAAAGCAATCTTGGTCTAAAAATATCTGCTGGGCTCCTCAGGAGGAACATTTGTACTTCAGATACCAACAAATCTGTGTATAAAATACGTTCCAGGTGCACTCTAAAACCTTTTATACCTCAGCACTCCAGTTTCTTGGGTTAGGATATCCAAGAAAAATTATTTGAGGGAATAGAGCAAAGGAGTTGAACATATTTTCCTCAAATGAAGTCCTTGGTAATGCCACAAACTGCACAGAGTATCATTGGAAAGAGCATCTGAGATGATATTCCACTACTAGGAAGAGTAGCAGTAAGATAAGAAACAAAAAGGATTGTTTCACCACTCAAGTTTGCAATTCAGAGCATGACATCAATAGGTTTATGCCTGCAACAACCACAGACACATCACAGATGATCTGCATGTCTTTGAAACCAAGTGTTGACTGGCTTGGCCATGTAATCATATGCCTGGTGTCTTCCTGGTAGCCAAATATTTCAATCAAGGAATATTTGCTAGCTGTGACCTCCTTAGTCAAGTGGTCATCCAGGAAAGATAAAAAAGCCTCCACTGGTGGAGGAAATAAATGGAATTTATTGCTATCTGCTTAAGTATTCTTGTACCTTGAGTTGGTGGCTTATATCAATCTGATTGCTTCAGCAAGGCTGCTGGGTTTGGAGTTAAGCAAAATGATTCTTGGTGTGAAATACAAACAGTGTATAAAATCCCTTCTGGTCCACCTGGCAAACATGGAATTCCCGCCCCAAAGGTACCTGTAGCCCAGAGCAGTGCCCTCTGAAAGGAGCTGCTAGGTCAAAGGGTTGATATTCCACCTGGAGCTCATCTCCCTAAACACAACTCAAGCATCAAAGGCTTCACTGGCAGGTAAGGTAAACCCAAAGTGTGTATTTATAGACACCAACCAGCCAGGACAGAGAATCCCTTCCCTGTAAAAACAAACAAGAAACCATTGGTACCAATCTTCACAGGAAACACTGCACCACTCCATTAGCTGATGATCATGAAATCAAACTGACTAATCTTGCTCTGACTGCAAGAACCCCATTCCAAACAGTGCAGTGTTACTCCATAACCAAGCCAAAGGGTGCTCCAGGCCACCAGGGAAAAAGCCAACCTACCCCAAAAGAGCTTAATGGGTGATGTCCATCTGATGGTCACACAAGAGTGGAACAATCATTCCAACTACACAGTTACAAGCACACCATAAAAGGCACACTGCAGATACAATATTAGTGTGACAGGTAGCAACCAGATGTGACTTTCAAACATCAGGAGATAAACCTGATGGAAGGGTGGTGAGAACATGGTTTGTGACTGCCTACAAATAGGTCAGACCCTTTTGCTCCCTTGACTTTATTTGGTTTATGTGATCCCCACCAGTACACGGGCACTGAATACACTCAGGCTCGAAAATCTACTGTACACAAGAGAGAAAGAACAGACAGAATCCACTATGTATCAGTAGCAAGAGGAATTTATACAGCTCACAAGTCTCCTCCTCCCTCAGAAGAGACAATAAATCACACACCCAGTAAAAAGAAGCAGCATCCCCAACTTTTGGTGACGTAACTCACACCCAACACACATCTTCCTTAACCAAGCACAGCTTCCTCTGGAGCACCACTACTCCCATCTCCTTGGTACCACAACCACAAAAACACAAACAACCTCATGCCACGATGGCATCTATTATTCCAGCCTGGAAAAAGAGAGTCCGGCTTTCTTCCATCCTAAGGTGCCCCAGCCATGAAGCACAGAGCAGTCAAGACACAGCAAGCTTGAAGATGCTGCCCTGACAGCACTTTAGTTAACAAATAGGCCAGAAATAACTGCTTGAAGAGAAATGAATGCCCATAAAAATCTCTCTAACCCGAGTTAATGGAGGTCTGTTACAAAAGCCAATGGCTAGAGGTATGCAAAGAGCACACTGCAGTCCTGTTACCCTGGACAGAAGAAATTCAGCTACGCTTCACAGGCCACAGCAATGCTGCTGCTGCTGCCTCCAGAAGAAACGAGCTAGGATTACATTTGTTCTGCAGGAAAAATAAAAATACAAGGCTGGGAAAGGAGTCTTTAAACCTAAAGATAACCTGCCCAGAGCAGCCCTAAAGGACAAGCAGCTCATTAGACAATGCAGGAATCTCCCTGCAGAATCCTAACTACCTTTTTTTTCCTCCCCCTCTCCTCTGGCCTCCATCTCTGCCACAGCTCCACTAGGCAGGAGAATACAGCAACCCGAGGGGGGAGGCTCTCCATCACCATGAAGGAGGAGAAGAACACCACTGAAAACCCCAGGGCTTCTCCCAAACCTTCACATCACCAGGGTTTACACAGGCTGGTCGTTTGGGGCTTTTGTTTTGACTAATTCAGAGAAACATCTTGGAGTGCAAACCTTCCCCTGCAGTATTTGCAACCTAAATATTGCAGCACTGAGCTAATTTCAGAAAGCTGGCACACAAAATCGACTACTAGAGTGATCAGACCAGAAAATGAAGACAAGCTAAATATAGGAGCAACTATGCAACACAATATTAATAACAGATTATTCCCCTTCTCCAAAAAGGAGGTTTTAAATTATGGTTCTTTTTCAGTCAAACTGAAAACATTCCTTTTAAGATCAAGGCTCTCCAGCCTCCCAGGGAAGAACCCTACAGTTTTCCAGCAACCAAACCTAGGTACAACCTCCCCCCTACATGGGGCAGAGCCTTCTCCAAATCTATGGGAGCATCCTCCCCAAGGAAGGAGCCCTGGGGTGCAGAGAGACGTGTCCTCATGTCTCCAAGGGTCTCCCCAGGGCTCCCTCTACCACATGAAGGAAGCTCTGGGTCGGGGGGAGACTTGTCCTTATTTCCCCAAGGGTCTCCCCAAAGCCTCCTTCATCCCATCAAGGGAGCCCTGATGTGGAAGAAGGCCTGTCCCCATGTCCCCAAGGGTCTCCCTAACGCTTCCTTCAACACAGAGGGATCCCTGGGGTGGGGAGAGCTTGTACCCATGTCTCCCCAATGCTTCATCCACCACATGGAGGGATCCCTGGGGGGGGAAAGGGGGGGGAGCCTGTACCAATGTACCCAGGGGTCTCTCCAATTCTTCCTCTGCCCCAAGGAGGGAGCCTCAGAGGGGATGAGAGGCCTATCCCCACATCCTCAAAGGCCTCCCCAAGGCTTCCACCACCCCATAAAGGTAGCCTTGGGGAGATGGGAGGCCTGTCCCCACGACCTCAAAGGCCTCCCCAAGGCTTCCTCCATCCCATGAAGGTAGCCTTGGGGGGATGAGAGGCCTGTCCTCATGTCCCCAAGGGTCTCCCCAGGGCTCCCTCCGCCAGAGCAGGGCCTCGCCCGTTTCCCCGCACTGCAGGAGCAGGCTGTCCGCACTATCCCCCCCCCGCTTCCCGCAGGCCCATGCTTCCCCCCCCTTAAGCACTCACTTTCTCTTGTACTCATCCCGCTCCCGCTTGACTTTGGCCAGCACGTTGTAGAGGGCTCGGATCTCGGGGGTGATGGTGTCGATCTGGACCCCGACGCCGTCCGGATGGATCCAGGAGACGCCTGGCCCTTGCACCGTCTCCAAGCCACCACCTCCGGTTCTCCGCACCTGGGTGTAGCTCCAGATGGTACCGGGCAAACGGCTGTAGTGCGGCGGCGAGGCGAGGGGGGCGGAGGGCAGCCCATGGCCGGGGCCCGGCGGTGGCAAGAGCAGGGAGGGGGTCCCGCAGTCGGTCTGCACGGCCTGGTCCCGGGAGAAGGTCTTGTAACGGAGGCGGCGGTCGCGTTCGCTCTGCTGGGCTGCCAGCTGCTTCTCCAGCAGCCGGTTCCGCCGCTCCAGCTCGTGGACCTTGGCCAAGAAGCAGCGGAACCGCACGTTCAGCCCCTTCAGCAGGTGGATGTTGGAGCCCAGGTCGTTCCGAAGAGCCGCCGTTACCGGCGGTCCGCCACCGGCCGCCGCCGCCACCACCGTGCTGCCGGGGCCGCCTCCACCGGCGGGGCCCAGCGGGCAGGAGGAGGCCGCCGCGGCGGGGGAGAAAGCTCGGGCCATCTCCCCGAAGAGCAGCGAGTTCATCGCCTCAGTCTCTGAGGGGAGCTGCAGGGGAGCGGGAAGCTGCGGCCGGAAGCGGCTGAGGCCTGAGCACGACCGGCGAGGAGACCACGCGGGCCGCCAACCGCCGGGACGGGAGCTGAGGGGAGAAGGGAGAGAACCGCACACCGACACCGGCACCTCCACGCTGCTGCGGCTCCCGCCGCCGCTACCCGGGCACTGAGCGGCCGCCAGCGTGGGGCGGGACGGGCTCTACTAGGCCGCGCCCACAGCGACAGCGGCTGCGGAAGGGCAGGCCCCGCCCACCGACGGGCCCAGCCACTCACCGGCAAGGAAAGCCACGCCCATCACCGGGACAAGCCCCGCCCACCGGCAGAGAACGTCCCCTGGCCCTATAGCCTTGTCCTCTTACCCTAGAGCCACATCCCTTACCCCACAGCCTTACCCTGTTACCCTGTAGCCACATCCCTTACCCCACAACCTTGCCCTGTTACCCTATAGCCACATCCCTTACCCCCATAGCCTTGTCCTCTTACCCTATAGCCACATCCCTTACCCCCAGCCTTGCTCTGTTACCCTGTAGCCACATCCCTTACCCCATAGACACATTCCTTTGTCCCCTACCCATGCCACCTTACCCCATACCCATACCTCTTTACCCCACAGCCACTCCCCTTACCCCATATTCATGCCCCCTCAACCCGTAGCCACACCTCTTACCCCCTACCCACACCTCCTTACCCCATAACCATGCTCTTTTACCCCATACCCACAGCTCCTTACCCTATAGCCACATCCCTTACCCCAGAGCCACTCTCCCTTACCCCACAGCCACACCTCCTTACCCCACAGCCACATCCCTTACCCCAGAGCCACTCTCCCTTACCCCCTAGCCACACACCCCTGCCTCTGCCCCAGCCAGTCCCCCCATATGTGGTGCTTTGGGGGGCAGATAGGTGATTTTGGGAGGTATTTCTGGCAGGAGGGGTGTCCAGCAGCACTCCTGACCCCTCAGCCTGCCCCCCATCCCAGTGAGGGGAGCAGGGGTGTGCCTGGTGAAACCCTTGCCATCGCTGCCTTTGGCTCTCAGAGCAATCAGCTAATTGATCAGATTAACTTGTAAGAGGGTGAATGTTTGTTATCTGCCTGCAGCTTCCTGCCCAAGTGTGAATTAACAGAGATATTAGAATAATGGATTTATTAAATAAGCATTTCCCAACTGCTGCTGCTCCTGGACCTCTGAGCCAGGCAGCAAATCAGTTGTATTGAATTAGGTGATTACTGCCTTGGATCTCCAGACTAACCAACCCCAGTGCCCTCAGCTGCTCCTCACCACACTTGTGCTCTAGACCCTTCCCCACCTTCCTTGCTCTTCTCTGCACACACTCCAGCACCTCAATGTCCTTCTGGGAGTGAGGAGCCCAAACCTGAGCCCAGGATTGGAGCTGTGGCCTCCCCAGTGCCCAGGCCAGGAGGACAATCCCTGCCCTAGTGCTGCTGCCACACTAGTGCTGATCCAAGGCAGGATGCTGTTGGATTTCTTGGCCACCTGGGCACTCTGCTTCTCATCTCCAGCTGCTGTCAACAAATGCCCTCAGCTCCTTTTCCTCTGGCAGTTTCCAGCCACTCTGCCCCAAGCCTGGAGCATTCCTGAGGTTGTTGTGACCCAAATGCAGGACCCAGCACTTGGCCTTGAGTGAACCTCATCCCATGGATCCAGCCTGGCCAGATCCCTCTCTGGTAACACTACTACTCCACTAAGTTTTGATACCAGAACACAGTGCTTTCCCAGGGAATATTCCTATCAAACTGCAGTGGCAAAACATCCCCAGCAGCCAGAAGCTGTGCTCAGCACCATAGCTGAAGGCTCTTCAAAGAGCTCTGTTAATGTGTTACAAACCTCTGTTTTCCCAGCACCTCCTGGAAAAAAAAACAAAGGTGGAGGCTTCTCATGAACTGAGTGACTCAAAGATTACCTCTCACCCAGCATAAAAGCACTGCAGCCTCAGGTTTAGGTAGATCCTAACCTGGGTTATCTGCTGAGGTTATAGGAAAACAGCTTTAATCCCTTGCTGGTTGGTAGGACACAACTCTAAGTGCTGATGTTGGGCACTGTTGGGGCATCAACCAGAGCTGTAGTTAAAGAAAACAACAGGTTCCATAGTGTGGACCTCCTGCAGCTTCCCAGGAAGACCTGCAAAGTGCCAGAACAGCCTAAAAGTGCCAATAATAAGGTGATTAGTAGGGGCAGAAGCCAACCAAGTGCAGGGTTTGTGCAGATCTGAGTGATTTCCCATTTCNAGCAGGAGGAGCAAGTTGTTTGGGGTGAGGGTGCAGAGCCCTGGCCCAGGCTGCCCAGAGAGCTTGTGGAGTGTCCTTGTGTGCAGAGATTGCAAAGGCAGCTGGAGGGGATGCTGGGCAAGGTGAGCCTGCTGGAGCAGGGGGGATGCACTGCATGATCCTTAGAGCTCCCTTCCAACCCTCCCCATGCTGGGATTCAGTGAAAATCCTGCTGGACAACAGAAGATATTCTATTCTTTCCCTTAAGGAAGCAGGAGAACATCAGAGGCAGTGATAGACTCACCTGCTGAGCTGAGCTGCTGCTGAGGTGATGCATGCTGTGCTCCCTTGCTAGCAGCACCCAGCACCATGCTGCTGAGGACACAAGCCCCACAGCTCCAGCCCAAGGTCATTAAATCAATCAGCCTTTCCCCTAATGGGCTTTGGCTCATCCCTGGGATGCTTAGGGTCACTGCCAGCATCCAGCTCAGTTTCATCCCAGCTCCTGCAAGTGAATCATCCTGAATTAATCACAGCAATTAATTAAGCTTAAGCTGGGAGAAATGGGAATCTCCTCTCTTCCATGGGAGGAGGAGGAACCACAGAGCTGACCTGCTGCCACCAGCATGGGTAGGCTAGCCTGTGGAGGCTGGGGACATTCCTGGAGGGATTCCTCTGATTCCTGCCATGGAAAAGCTCTCTGCTTGCCTGCCAATTGCAGATATAAATAATGAAGCAGTGATTAGCCCTTTCCTATTTGGAGAGGGAGGAAAAGAGATGGGAAGCTCTGCTATTTCTGAAGGCAGAGGCTATCCAGCAATTAAATAAGGGTGATCACCCCTGGGGATGCTAATAATAATACTCTGGATGGATTTGGGCTCTCAGTTGCTTCAGCCAAACCCAGCTGGAGTAGGGGCTGAGGGATGTGGACCTTAGGATTTGATTTTACATTCATTTCTACCCTCTAGACCTCAGGGCCTGTTTCAGGACTGCTCCCTACATCTCCTCAGTGTGTTTTAATGTCAGATTCCCTGGGTTTGGTTATGCATGAAGGCTTTGTTGGTCTGATTCTCTTGTTGCCTTGGGCCTCTCTTCTTTCCAAATAGCCATTTTCCAGCCAAACCAAAGCAAAGTGCACAGCCTCACCAGCAAAGCCATGCTGTGCTGAGGAGAAGGAGCATGGAGCTCATAGGTATGGTTGGACTTGATGATCGGAGAGGTCTCTTCCAACCTTAATGATTGAGCCCACCTGACTCTCCCTGGGGCTGATGTGCATCACCATAGAACTAGGCTTTGGTCTTTGAATAACTCCTCCTCTTGTACAAACAAACAAAAACATCCTTTGGCTTGACATCCCTAAAACTCCCATTCCATAATCTCAGTGGGAAGAGAGAGGAGGATCACTCCACAGCTCTGACTTTCCAGCATCATGGTGAAGCACTGTCTCCTCCAAAGCCCCTGCAGATCCCAGCATCCCTCCCTCACCCTCCTTCCTATCCCTTTGGGCTGTGGCAGCAGCCTGATCCTGCTCTTTACTGACCTGACAGATGGAAAAGGAGAATTGCCTCACCCCAAAGGACAAGAGCTGGGT
>VWZO01010551.1:21243-55808 GCA_013396975.1 Bucco capensis | reverse complement strand
CAAGAGGAGACTGAGAGGAGACCTCAGCAATGCTTAGAAATATGGGAAGGGTGAGTGTGAGGAGGAGAGAGCCAGGCTCTGCTCAATGGCATCCAATGGTAGGACAAGAGGGAATGGGAGCAAGTTGGAGCACAGGAGGTTTAGTATTAAGCTGAGGAGGAACTTGTTTGCAGTTCAGGTGCCAGAGCACTGGCCCAGGCTGCCCAGGAGCCTGTGGAGTCTCCTTGTCTGGAGCCATTGCAGAGCTGCCTGGACACATTGCTGTGTGAGCTGGTCTAGGTGCTCCTGCTCTGGCAGGGGGGTTGCACTAGATGATCTTTCTAGGGCCCTTCCAACCCCTGACATTCTGTGATACTGTGAAGAGGAAGCTTCTCTCTGAGGCTACCATTTACCAGCCAGTGGTTGAGCTGGGATTAGCATGGCTCACCTGGGGCTCTGAGCCCTGCCTTGCAAACCAGGCTGCTGAGATAAGCAGCCTTTTTCACAGTGCCCTCCCTCCTCAAAGGGTTGGTTTTTAACCCAGCTGTGTGATGGTGCAAGGTGATGGCACTAAGGCTTGGTTGCTGAGCCTTGATGCATCCCTAGCTGCATTTTAGGCTGGCAAAGGATTTTCCCCTTTCCCTGCCATGCTCCCACCTTTGCACCAGCACTGGGGTGGTTAGTTGAGACTCCAGAGCAGAAAGCATCCCCTGCCTGCCCATGCCCTGCTCCAGGCACGTGGCTTACCCCAGTGACTCTCTCCAGTGACTCAGAGCCCACTGAAGGCACTCAGGTGTTGTGTGGGGACACAGGAAGGCTGTGCCCCTGCACAGCCTCACCAAGGTGTTGCTTGGTGGAGAAAGGGCTTGGTTAGTCAGCAGGATTAGCTCTTCCAGGGAAGCCTTTGGCTCAAGGTGAGCGTTGCATCAGTCAGCGCGTCACATGGAGGAAGCAGAAACTCTTTGGCAGGTTGGCTGCTGTTGATAATGGAAGAGGAATGGGTTACATCAGCAGCTAGCTACAGAAACAGCAGCTTTGGCCTCCCTGCAGGTTCCTTATTGCCTTTAAAGGAGCTTGCTCACAGAATCACAGGTTGGGTTTCTCTGGAAAGGACCTTTCAAGGTCATCTAGTCCAATCCTCCCTGCAGCTTGCTCAGAGCCCAAACAACCTGAGCTGGAATGGTTCCAGGGCTTTGCCATCTACTACCTCATCCTAAAACTATGTTTTTTTTTCTTTCCCTGTATATTTTCTACAAGTTCTAGCAGCTCGTGTGACACTTAAACCCAACACCTTCTCCCCTGGCAGGACTATTCCTTTGCTGCAGAAGTACAACTCTCATTTTGCCACATTTGGGGTTTTTCTGTCCCATCAACACCACAAAACAGAGCTCAGCTACCCAGGAAAAGGGATGCACAACTAAAGAGCTCAAGCCATCAGCAAAGACTTGGGGATGTAAAGGATGAACCCATCCCCTCTCAGCCAAGCTGATGCTCTCCTTAGGGCCATGGCTTAGTGGCATGGGGTGCTAGCTATGGTTGGATTTGATGAGCTTAGAGCTCTCTGCCAACCTGAACAATTCTGGGATTCTCTACAGAGACCACATAACTATTTTGGAAACAAAAGCTACTCCAGCAGCTCCAACACCCCAAGGTGGCTGAAGTCAGAGATAGAGATGCTGTGAAGCATCTCTAAGGTGGAGTGGTTGGGACATGTCAGAGCATTTCCTTAGAGACTGTGGCAATATTTTTTGCTTCCTTAGTAACCAAATATTTGCATCTGTATTGAGTGGGGCAGCAAATCTGCCTGGCTAAGCCCCTGCAGGCTGCTGCAGGTGTGGGTTTAGGGCAGGGTGGTTGCTCTGGCAGCTTGTGGAGGATGCCTGGCTGCTCTGGGCATGGCAGAGCACACAGCTTCAAGGCTGCTGCTGCAGAGCTGCTCACTGCAGAGGGGACAGGGAGCCTCTGGCCTACCTCACTGCCCTGGGCAACAACTGTCAAACAGCTGCTGTCTGTGCAGAGAAGAGGATTTGATAGAATGGGATGGAGAATCATTATCATTGGAAAAGACCTGCAAGATCATCAAGTCCAACTATCAACCCAACACCCTCATGCCACTAATCCATGTCACTAAGTGCCACATCTACACATTCTTTGACCACTTCCAGGGATGGTGACTCCAGCACTGCCCTGGGCAGCCTGGGCCAATGCCTGACCACTCTCACAGAGAAGAAATTGTTCCTAATGTCCAATCTGATCCTCCCTGGTGCAAATCGAGGCCATTTCATCTTGTCCTGTTGTTTGTTCCTTGGGAGAAGAGTCCAACCTTGCTCCAAGCTCCTGGCAGGGAGCTGGAGAGAGTGAGAAGGTCTCCCCTGAGCCTCCTCTTCTCCACACTAACCAACCCCAGTTCTCTCAGCTGCTCCTCACCACACTTGTGCTCTAGATCCTTCCCCAGCTTCCTTGCCCTTCTCTGCACACACTCCAGCACCTCAATGTCCTTCTGGGAGTGAGGAGCCCAAACCTGAGCCCAGGATTGGAGCTGTGGCCTCCCCAGTGGCCAGGCCAGGAGGACAATCCCTGCCCTAGTGCTGCTGGCCATGATATGATATGATTATGATTATGATATGATATATGACATGATTTCTCTCCAGTTTGTAACTCATGCCATGGCTTGAGCAGCTCAGAGCACAGAATACAGTTACTGACATATATTTTTAGTTCCCTACCTAAATCCATCTCCCAGAAGCCTTTAGCTGAGCATTTTCATTCCTTGCCCTGAGCATTTTCCTTCCCTGCCATGTTATGCATGACCCAGGATGAAGGAAAGGAGCCGGTGCTGGGAGCCCTGGAGCTCCCATCCTGAACCCAGAGAGATGCTGGTGGCAGCCAGAAGAAAACTTGGTGTCAGCAGAGTGAGACAATGAGCTGAAGCTGTCAGAGCAGCTCCCCTCTGGGATTTCCCAAGCTCCTGGGGTGTTCCTAAGGGAGAGGTCCTCGGGTGGAGCAGCAAGACAGGCAGCTTGCAGTGGCTGCCAGCCCACAGCCCTTCCTGGGAAATGCCTTTGCCCTGTGCCAGCTCAGGCAGTCACTGAGCTCCTTGTGTCACAACTGCTTACAGCAGGCAAAATACTGACCAGGAGAAGAGAAACAGGAATGCCCTGGCACCTGGGAGATGTGCCTTTAGTGCCTGATGTCAGCAGCTGGGAAGGAGGTAAATATTGGGGCTAATTAAAGGATGGTGCTGGGCTTGGAGCACACTTGGGTTTGCTCATGAAATGAGATCAACAAAGAAATGGCCTGGGAGAAGCTGCAGGGTTTGAGCTCCTGGGGTGTCCTGACATGCTCAGCTGCCTGGATAGGGGGGAAAGCAGCAAGGCCAAGGCCAGGGATAACCAGAGACAGCAGGAGAGAGAACACACAGAGACATCAACCCCAGGGATAACCAGAGCCACCAGGAGAGAGAACCAGAGACATCAACCCCAGGGATAACCAGAGACAGCAGGAGAGAGAACACACAGAGACATCAACCCCAGGGATAACCAGAGACACTAGGAGAGAGAACACACAGAGACATCAACCCCAGGGATAACCAGAGACAACAAGAGAGAGAACCAGAGACATCAACCCCAGGGATAACCAGAGACAGCAGGAGAGAGAGAACCAGAGACATCAACCCCAGGGATAACCAGAGACAGCAGGAGAGAGAACACACAGAGACACAAACCCCAGGGATAACCAGAGACATCAACCCCAGGGATAACTAGAGACATCAACCCCAGGGATAACCAGAGACAGCAGGAGAGAGAACACACAGAGACACAAACCCCAGGGATAACCAGAGACAGCAGCACAAGAAATAACCAAATACACCAACCCCATAGATAAACAGAGATCGCAGCACAACAGAGACACCAACCCCACAGGTAGAGACATCAACCCTACAGGTAACCAGAGACACCAGAACAACAGACACCAACCCCACAGATAACCTGAGCCACCCACACACCATTCCCATGCCAAACACCCTGGAGGGGCTGAGAGTGAGATGTTCTCAGCTGGACACACACAGGTGCTGCCCTGGGGCACTGCTTTTGCCTTCCATTTCGAGCCAATTTGTGTCCAAACCCCAGAGGACTTGAGCCTTTGCCAGAGCATCCCCAGTCCTTTCCCATGGCAGTTTCCCCATCTCAGGGTGAGGAGAGCACTCCTTCCCCCCAGGGGCAGGAGGGTTCCTGAGCTCCTCTTGCCACAACACTTGGGAAAGAAGCAGCACTGAGTGAGATAGATTATTCTTAAGAGCAGTAATTACTGGGGTGATCCTCATGAAGGTAGAGATGCTTACATCTGAAGGATTCAAGCCCATCAGCCTGCCACCTCCTTCCCCAAACCAAAGCATCTCCTCTAGTCCTCTCCCACCTCCTCCAGCTCCTGCTGCTTCCCCACAGCAGGGAAAGATGCAGAAGGTGCTGGAGCAGCCAAGACTAAACATGATGGTCTTGATGCTTCTGTGTATTTGCTTTTAAAGCTCAGTCTCTTGTCATATATCACAGCTGAAGAGAGAGGCTGGAGGGAGGCTCTTATCCTCTCCCCAGTGGCACAAGCCTAATGCAGAGAAAGCATTGATGTATTTATTCCCTGCAGAGCACCTTGGGCTCAATCACAGCATCCCCAAAGCACACCTGGGCTCTCTACATCCAACCCACATGTCCTGCAGCTCCAGGAGCTCCCCTGGACATCTGCAGGTCACCAGGGCCTGGGCTTGGCTGGAGCTCTCCCACAGCTTAGCTTGTGATTCAGCCACAAGTGGTTTCTGTTTTACAAGGGAAGGGATCAGGCTGAGTCAGGCAGAGGAGTGCCAGGGTGGTAGCACATTTCCAGGAGGATGCTCCTGCTCTTTTGGAGTGGCAAATCCATCAAGATGCTCCTCAGGTGCTGTAGGAAGGGGCAGGAGAGAGCCCTGTGGCACCTGGCAGTGTGAATGAGGCACTGGGGAATGGCTCTGATCCCTTCCAGGTCTGTGGCAACAGTGGGATGAAGGGAAATCAGGGTTTGGAGAGAGGTTAGAGCTGCTTCAGATCTGGGAGCTGCAGCAACAGAGCCTGGATGCAGGGAAAGCTCTGAGCCCAGGATTATCCTGCTCTAGGAAAGGCTCCATAAGCACTAGGAACACAACCCAAACCCTTCAGGAGACAGCAGCCAGGCTCCCTGCACACATCAGCAGGCTGGAAATTGCCTTCTTCATCCCAGTTGTGGGGGTTGGTGCCTTTTGGGAGGCAATCCTTGGCTGCCCCTGACCTGCCTTGGCTCATCAGAACACAGCACAAGGACTTCACTTCCATGGAGCATTTGCACCATTTTGTTGTGAATTGTAACCAAAAAGCATCTCTCTCTCCTCCCAGCATGTTGCCCTTGGGGAGGGGCAGAGGGTTCTCTGCCATCTCCAGGGCTTTGAGGAGAGGGATGGAGCTGAGCTGTTGCTGTGAACCAGCAGGAACAATCTGAAAATGGGGGTTTAAGCTGGTTTTAGTTTGGGTTTTCCCTTCCCTCTTGGAAGCCAGCAAGGCTTTCACCATTCCTGGAGCTTCAGGTGGTCATGGCTAGCTTCTCCCACCAACTTTCTGTGTTGGGGGGAATTATTTTGGTTGGAAGAAGCCTCTAAGCTCATCAAGTGCAACCATGAACCAGCACTGCCAGCTTCACCACTAAATCATATCTCCATATCCTTGAAGTGATCTTGTACTTGCTTCAGCCAAACTCTTCTCCAGCAGCTTCCCAAGCTGGGGCTGGCCCCTGGACACCTGAGCTGTGAGTCAGCCCAGCTCAGGCTGAGTGAGCTCTGCCCCAGCCATCTGCAGCCAACAAGTCAAAGCCAAGCCTCACTTTCTTATTTGGCATCAAGCAGGGAGCAGAAAGAGGACCCAAGGGCTCCACAGGAGCTTGCCCAGGCCATGGGAAGTCTCCTGGGATGTGCTGCTCCTCAGGTGGCATGGTGCCTGTGCTCCAGAGCAGCTGAAAACCTGCCAGCTTTCACACTTATGAATTTAAAGGCAATTTGGGAGGTTAGACTTGCTGCTTTTTGTACTCCTTTCTGTCCCTCACCTGCTGGAGGATGCCCAAGCAAGTCCTCAGGCTCAATGGGGGAGGAACTTAAGAGGTGGTAGGGGGATGGTTGGGCTTGATGAGCTTAGAGGTCTCTTCCAACCTTAATGATTGTGTGGAATAAAGCCCAAAGGGAGAACAGGGCTGGCCTGAAAGGCAAGGCTGAGGCAGGGAGGCAATAGCTTCCCTGTCCCAGGCAGGTGACAATGCTGTCATGGTGGGAGCTGCTGTTTGTGCTCATGGTGTGGTTACTTCTGTGATAGAGATGGAAAAGGCTGGGCTGGGAGAGCCTGGAGTGGTCTTCCTGGAGAAAAGGGTGCTGAGAGGCCAAAAGAAGCTCATGGCACTTGATACAGGTGAAAGATGCTGCTGGTGTTCACAGAGCAGCCCAGGGGGAGGTGGCAGATGAGGTGACAAGAGGAGACTGATCATCCAGCTAAGGATGCTGCAGNTCCCTTCCAACCCAAACCAGTCTAGGATTCTAGGATTCTATGAGCAGACAGAGAGTCTTCCCTTGCGAATGAGCCTCTGTGCTCCCCAGAGCCAGTGGGTCAGGCAGCTCAGGAGGCATTTTGGCAAAATAAAAGCAGCAAAGTCCATTTCAGCAAACTTGTGTGCCAGGAGCTGTTTTCCTGTGGCTCAGTGGCCAGCAGCACACATCTGGTGTCTCACTTCTTTGCTGCAGGCTCCTTCAGCAACATGTCAGCAGAAACTGCTGATGGTTTGGGCTCAAAGAGCTTTTTTTGCTGTTTGACACTGAGGTAGCCTCCAGAACTGTGTGTGCTCACATGCAGTAAGGCTCCCCACAATCTTTGGATGAAGGGAAAAGAGGCTTTTTGCTCCCAATTTCTGCACTGGAGACTGTGTGCCTGAGGAGATGGACTCAGGGAATGGTTGAGGCTCCAGCATGGTCTTGCTGGAGGCACTTGGATGTCCTTCCTCTGCCTGAACAACAAGCCCATGGTGGCTGCATGGCCAGGGAGATAAATCACTTCTCCTGCCTCAGAAAAAGTCCAGGCAATCTTTTATGGCATGGAAAGGTTGCAGCTCCCAGTGTGTTTATGCTGAGCAGCTCTAAGCCAGCCCTTGTTGGAAAACACTTCCAGGCAATTTTAGTGTGAGACAAAACACAGGAGAGAGGAATTTGGCTGGAGAGCTCGTCGGGAGCAGGGCAGAGAGGAGCAAGAGGAAAGCTTCTCATCCTGGGGACACACCAGCCCTGCAGAGCTTCCAGAAGGCCTTGGAAAAGGGAATTGCAAAGGAAGGAGGCAGCAGGACAAAGGGAACCATCATGAACTAGGAAAGGGAAGTTCAAAGGCTTCCCATGTGTAGGGAGCAAGGTGCTGTGGTTGGGCTATCCCCAGCCTGGACCTCCTTACCTACTGAGCTGGTGCCCAGGGCATGGCTGGGGGCTCTCTTCTCTCTGGGAGCTGTCATTCCCAAGAGGAATGAATACCTGATCCCTGTGTGAAGAGCCATGCCAAGGGTGTGGGATCACCCCAGGGCAGCTCCTGCCTATGCAGGTATGCTCAAAGCAATGCTGGAGGTCACCCTGGCTCTTATGCATCACAAAGAACTCCTTCTCCCTCACCCCCAAAATGTCTTTTGCAGATCAACTATTTTGAGAGAGCTTTGCCTACTGCTCAGCTAGTGGTTTGGTTCATTATTTTAGCAGTTTTAGAGGCATTTTCTCTCAGCCTTGCTCCTCTCTCACTTGTAGTGTAAGCAGCACACTCCTCCCCAGGCTTGTGCTGCCTTCCCCAGCCCAGGGGGGAGGATTTTGCAGCCTGGAGCCTTTGTGCCCTCCTGAGAAGGTTTGAGTCTCTGTGTGTGGCCTGGCTCAGCTCAAACTTTCCCAAACACTTCTGTTCTTGGCCCTCTGGAGGTCTTCTGGGGTTGTTATTGTTAGCTTCCAGACCCTCCCAAGCCATTCAGAGGCTCCATCATGCTGTTTCCACCTTCTGTTCAGCTCTGCCTTCCTCATCAATCACATGCTCTGGTCAGGGAGGCTTTTCTCTACCAAAATACATCTCTAGGCCTTTGGAAAACCCTCTGGAATAGCTCCAGAGGAGTTTAGTGCAGCTGGGCTTATGCTGCTAGGGGGAAAAGAGCTGTAACAGCACTGGGGAACAAACAGCAACCACTTTCTGCTCCTGGTAAGCTGAAGGAGCTGCTGCTGCCACTGCAATTGTGCTGCTGGTTCCCTCAGCACTTGCTGCCACAGCACAAGCAGAGCCACAGCAAGATGTGCAGCAGCAAACACTGGCACTAGGCTGAAGTTACCTCCTGAGGAAAGGGGGAGAGAGGTCCTGCACAAGCTCTGGGGCACATCCTCCTTGGTGCCAGTGAGGCACAAGCTGAGGCTGAAGGGGACAAGGTGTGTTTTGCTGGGAGAAGACACTAAGTAGGTAGCAAGAGAGCCTGGAATTCCTCCCCAGCTTTCCAAATCACATCACTAGTTCTCCTCTGGAGGTTGAGCTGCCAATCTCCCACAGCTGAAGGTGGGGAGGTGTCAGTCTGGCACCTGAACTCTGTGTTGCAAGAAGCTTTAGAGCCAGAGTCAGAAAAACTTGGTTCCTTGGTAGGTGTTCACTGCTGCTTGCAGGGATCACCCAGCTTTCCTAGAATCCTAGACTGGTTTGGGTTGGAAGGGAGCTCTGGAGCTCATCTAGTGCAACCCCCCTGCAGTGGCCAGGGACATCCCCAACTAGAGCAGCTTGCCCAGAGCCCTGGCAAGCCTCACCTGCAATGCCTCCAGGGATGGCAACTCAACCACCTCCCTGGGCAACCTGGGCCAGTGTTCCACCACCCTCGTGGGGANAGCCTGGATTGATAGTGGGGATTGTTCTGACCCAGGGGCAGGACCCTGTCTTTGGAAGGTCATTCCCTCCAAAAGGGGTTTGGCTATCACCCAAAGCAACCAAGAGTGCTTAGGCATTGGCCCAGGGCAGTGCTGGAGTCACCAGCCCTGGAGAGGTTCAAATAGCATGGAGCTGTGCTGCTGAGGGACAGGGGAGTGTTGGGTCAATGCTTGGGCTTGAGGAGCTTAGAGCTGAATGATAATTCTCCAGGTGCTTTGCTTTTCTTCCTCCTTCTCCCAGAACCCAATCTGAGTGCCAGCAGTGCCACAAGCACCCACACACTCACAGAGGTGAGACAAAACCACCACTGTGCCTTCCCTCACTGTGCTCATTGCCAAACCCTAATGAGGTAGCTCAACACTACCAAAAGGCATCAAACACCTCTGCTGAGTCCTTCAGCCTCTGGAACAATTGGATGGGATGGGAGTGTGGAAATTCAAGTTCAAACAGAGCCAAGGAAGAGAGGGAAAGCTTTATTAGATTCCAGCTTCAGTAGGTGGCAGCTGGCTTACAGGAGAGCAGAAAGGTGGCAAAGGGAAGGGAGCAGCATGCACAAGTGAGGGAGGAGAGGCAAGGCTGTGTTTGAAGCTCCAGGTGAGGGCAAGCACACCAAAAAGCAAGCTCTGGAAAAGGCCAAGTGGCCACAGCTCAAGGAGTGTGCAGCATTTCTTTACCATGCATTTGGCTGAAGCTGAATATTTGATCAGAGAGAGAGAGAGGAAGCAACTTTGGATGTGAGCAGCACCCCTCTGAGAGGTAATGTCACCATCAGTACTAGGTGACTGGAGACAACAACATGCTCCTGGTGCTTCAAACACAGCCTTAGCTGAGAATCAGCTCAGGAAAGACACCAAGATGTGCAGCATGCCTTAGAGAGAGGTGCCAGGACTGCAGCTGGAGGGAAAGGCTCTCCTTGCAGTCTAGGAGTCACTCTACAGCTCCTGCCCCACAAGGGGAAACCTGCTCTGAGTGTACAAGCAGGCAAGATCAGTGTCACTTTGGCTCCTTGTCCAGACTATGGGCCAGAAAGAGCTCTGAGCCCTGAGAGAAGGAGCTCTGAAAGAGAAGATGAGAAAGAACTTGGCCTTTAGGCTGCTGCCTGGTTAAAAGCACTAGTCCAAACCCAGCTTACCCATTGGTTCCATTTATTGAACTTCAAAGAGGTGCACACTAAAGCATTAAGATTGACTGGTTGGGATTCTTCTCTGTACAAGTTCTTTCAACCAGCTCCAATACACAAGGCTTTACACATAGAAGCACTGAAAATACAGGATAAAACAATTCTAAATCCCAAATCACTCCAGAGAAGAAGAAGAAGAAAAATGGTAGAAAATAAAATAAAATTAAAAAGAAACAAAACCAACCAAACCAAAAAAAAAAAAAGAAAAATAATCCCCCTAAACAAAACAACTGCAGCACTCCTCAGGGAAGGGACAGACTGCACAAGGAGGAACACCAAGGGATGGAAGGCAAGCTAGTGTAGTCTCTGGCCAAAGCTCCTGTGTGCTGCTTGGTGCCTCAGGGGATGGAGGTGAGGAGATCCTTGAGGAAGCTGTCAGGGTCGTTGATTTCTGACAAGAGTCCTTCAAATGCAAGAAGACAAGAGAGAATTAGCAAAATCCCCAAAGCTTTTCTCCTGGCCACAGCAGGGAGCATGTGCAAGGCAGGCAGGACATTTAAAGTGGGACTTTGCAGTGGGATTTTAAGGATGGGCAAAGATGATGATAGTTAGCATCATCATAGTTACCATAATGGTAGTTACCATCAAGGGGTGGTTGGTTCTGCTCTTGGTTTGTGTGTTTATGTATATATATATACACTTCATTTTCTTGTTGGTGTTTTCATTGAAGTAGTTTAAGTTTCATTTCCAATTCACAAGTCTCTCTCTCTCTGTTAATTTCCCCTTTTCCCCCCACTCCAGGGGGGGAAATGGGATAACAGAGAGTATCTGTCAGTGGGTTGGTGGTTGGCTCTGCCCCAACCTTTGACAGTTCCACATCACTGAGCTGGAAATCATCAGGAACCTGACAGATTACACAAATCCTACTGTGAGTTCATCTGCACCTCTGGCAAAAAATGCTTTTGGAAACTCTGCCCTAAAAGACTTACCCCTTAGAAAGGGAATAAAGGAAGAGGTGGCAGAAAAGAAACAGGTAGCCCTGTGAGTTCTCAGAGTTACTCTTGATTAAACTTCCTGTTGAAACCAAACTGGAAACTGGCAAAGCTTCCATGGGATTTTAGCAGAGGAACAGCTTGCAGCCATCCAAGGGTTGTGAGCCATTGGACCAGGCTGCCCAGGGAGGTGCTTGAGTGCCCATCCCTGGAGGGGTTGAAGAGCCAGGTGGATGTTGCATTGGGAGGCATCATTTAGCAGGTTGCTAGGGCTAGGACAAAGGCTGCACTCATGAGCTTCAAGGTCTCTTCCAGCTGCAACTGTTCTAGGATTCTAAGCCTTGCTGGGTGCAGGTGCAAAGGGACCCAAATCCAGAGGCACTGGCTCTTGTGCTTGGCACCTTGCCTGAGGCACAACTAACTTGAGACAGAAAGAAGAAGAGCTTCTCTGCATGGTCATTTTTAGCCTCTCCTGCCCCCTGGGAATCCCCAAAGCAGAAGGAACTTTCACTGCACTCAACTGCAGCCTCTAGCCCATCTCTTTATCAACCTTCAAACCACATATGTATCTCCAAACCCATCCTCAGTCTGTGATGTTGAACAGAGCTGCAGAGGAGAAGGACCTGCAGGATCAGGTGAGAGAAATTTTCCTGCCTGGGGATGCTCAAAGCATGTCTCCAGTTGTTGGTTTTTATTTGGGGAAGAGCTGGAGTGCTGAGGGCTCTCCTCTGGCTGCCTGGCAGCAGTGGCAGGAATGCTGCTGTCTGGAGGGAGCAGCAGGCATGAGCTGGGGAAGGAGGTCTATAAAAGGGAAAGCAGACACTTACCAGCCACATCCAGAAACTCAGAGAAGGTTTCAACAGGCATAAACTCCTCCTGGAAGGTTTTCAGGGCTTTGTCTGCAGCCTCATGGATTGGCATGTCATTGTGTCTGATGAACTCAGCAAGAGAGTAGGACCAGCCTCCCTCTGTGTTACTGGTAGGCACCTTCTAGGAGAGGGGAGAATGGGACCAAATCACTCCAAAAACCAACTCTTTACAAGAGTAACTGCAAAGCTTGATGCCTTCACTCTTGGAGCTGTATCATAGAATCATAGAATCCTAGCATGGTTTGGGTTGGAAGGGAGCTCTGGAGCTCATCTAGTCCAACCCCCCTGCAGTGGGCAGGGACATCCCCAACTAGAGCAGCTTGCCCAGAGCCCTGGCAAGCCTCACCTGCAATGCCTCTCCTGCCTCTTGTAAACAAGCCACAGAGAAAAAGTTGTCCCATGTGGGATTTTATCATCTTCTTGTGCACAATGCAAACAAGGCCACAGGTATTTTCTCACCCTAATTACTTAACCCACTTTGGAAGCTGCAGGTGGATGCTCCTACCTCCTTCCCTAACCCAGCTGTCTCCCTGCTGTAGCTCTAGTGCACCACAGACAAAAAGAAAGACCAAAGACACAACCCAGAAGGAGTGCTGCAAACTAGGGAAGGCTCTCCACCATTCACACACCAAACTGCAAGGGGAACAAGGAGGCTAGGAAGTCTCTTGGGGCCTTTCTGCTCATACAAGGTGAAGTTTTTACAAGGATCTTGGGAAAATGGGCTTCAAACCCTGCCTTCTACTTCAAATCTGGAGTATTGGGGCCAGTGCTGGGCTCCATCAGTTCAGGAGAGACAAGGAACTGCTGCAGAGAGTCCAGCAGAGGCTCCCAAGGGATCTGAGTGATTTCCCATTTTTTTAGGCATCTTCACTGGCAGGTGAGGAGCTGGAAAGAGCCAAGTGATTTCAGAGCCCAGTGAAACCACCTTGTCAACAGCTGCAGCAGCAGAGCTGAGGGCTTGACCTGCTGGGAAGCAGCTCCATGGAAAAGGAGCTGGCAAAGCTGGGGGGCAACAAGGTCACTAGCAGCCAGCAATNGGTGAGCCTGCTGGAGCGGGGGGGATGCACTGCATGAGCCCCAGAGCTCCCTTCCTGCCTACACCATACTGGGATTGAGTGAAATGCATGTCAGAAAGCTGAGATGAGTGCCAGTGCCTTTGCTCACCTTGAACATGCTGTAGATGAGCTCCACCAGGGCCCAGAAGAGGAGGCCAGCGCGGTATGTCGCGTAATCCTTCACTGTCTTATCTGTCAGCCTAGGAAGAGAAGGAAATCAATCTTGGAGTTAATCACTTCCCTCTGCTTGGGGAACTGCTCTGATGAATAGCAGGAAAGCTGAAACAGCCCAAAAGCCCATCAGTAATACTCCAGCTAGGGAATGGCTCTGAGCAAGCTCTGCTGTGTGCTCCTGGGCACAACACAAACATTGGGCATCTAGAACTTCTGGGCTGCAATTCCTATGTCTATGGAGCTGGATTTGTCAGCTGCACCTTGTGTAAAACCCAAGCAGGTAGCCAATCAAACCTTATTTCACAGGAAGCAAAGCAGCAGAGAGGGAAGTACAGTGCTAGAACTCTGGAGGAAGTCAAGAGCCAAGCTGGCAAAGACAATGCCCAGCTCCCATCTGTATGCTCACTGCTGCCAGAGAAGCTGAATCCACAATCCTAGAATCCTAGACTGGTTTGGGTTGGAAGGGAGCTCTGGAGCTCATCTAGTCCAACCCCCCTGCAGTGGCCAGGGACATCCCTAACTAGACCAGCTTGCCCAGAGCCCTGGCAANCAGATGAGATATTGCTATAAAAGGTGCAGAGCTCTCCTGGGACAACAGCTCCCCAGAGCTTCCAGGATTAATCACCAACAGGTTCTGGCAAGGTGGAAAACCTCCTGCCAGCAATTCTAATGGCTTTGGAATTCTCCTGCCTGTGTTTCTCAGGTCCATCTGCTTCCATCACATGCTGCTTCCTGCTCACCACTTAAAAGCTTTGGGGTGGGGGGGACGANGAAAGGCCACATCCTCTTAGAATCATAGAAGCACAGAATGCTTTGGGTTGGAAGGGACCTCTGGAGCTCATCTAGTCCACCCCCCCTGCAGTGGCCAGGGACATCCCCAACTAGAGCAGCTTGCCCCGAGTCCTGGCAAGCCTCACCTGCAATGCCTCCAGGGATGGCAACTCAACAATAAATAGCTCTATTGCCATTCTTGGTTGTTCTAGCCCCACAAAAGGAACTTCTTCTGGAGATCATAGAATCCTAGAATGGTTAGGGTTGGAAGGGACCTCTGGAGCTCATCTAGTCCAACCCCCCTGCAGTGGCCAGGGACATCCCTAACTAGACNAAAAGCTTTGGGGTGGGGGGGACGACACACCTAACCAAACACAAAAAGCTCTTTTTTTATGCATCTAGAAGAAGCTCAACTGCCACAAGTCAGCAAGACAAAAAGGTAGAGCCTGACCACAGGCCCAATTGCACCAAGCTGGGGGGGAAATAACCATTTTGGTGCTCTTCTGCCAGGCTACTTTTGTATGCCTGCCCTTCAAACACACAGCTTGGTAGGTGGCAGCCAAGCTTCATTACTGAAGGGCAAAAACCAATTAGTAAAGGTGACTAAATTTCCATGGGAAGAAGAGCCAGGCTAATTCCAGCCTCCCAAATCCTACAAGCCAGAGGTTCTTTTCATGGCAATGGGTTTGATCTCATTGCAGTCTGCTCCTTTAATTGAAAACTAAAAGGCCCTTGTGGGTTAAGGCTGGTAGTTCCCTCCTGGAACAGCTATTCCATAGGAGAGCTGCTGCATCTTCCTTGCTTGGGAGCTGCTTGGGGCTCATCAGCTATGCAGGGGCTGCCAGCAGACAGGCAGACATTAACATCACTGCTCTCATGAATATTTTACTAAGGTCACCAGCAGGAACAAAAAGGCAAGAAATCAAAAGGTTCTTCTCTTCCCCAACTCCAGATGAAAGCTATCCATAGGATTCTTAGAGTCCTTGGCTCAGGGATGATGAGCTGGTGATGGGTCACTTGAGTCAGGGCTTTGGAATGGCTCAGTGGTGTTTACAAAACAACAACAAACCCACAAGTCTATTCATTCATCTCTGGGCTTAAACACCAAGTGTTTCTCAAGCATGGAAGGGGCTGAGTCTCCCTCATTCTGCTCCTGGCAGAGACACAAGACATTTTTGGTTAGATTCTCCTCAAAGCTTGTCTTATGCTGACTAATGCAGCTGAGGATAAAACACCTGAGCACAACACAGGGCTCAGCCTGGGGTTTGCTGCCTTCACTTCAGTCCAAGGCAATGTAGAGTAGTGCTGCCTCTTCATTGGGAAGATTTACAGGCCCTTTTTAGCATCAGGGGTTGATCCTTAGCTGCTTTCAGAGGCACTCTTGGTTCTTACAGAGCCTTCACCTTCCCCAGTCAAGGCTGCAGGGAGTTCTTGTGCCTCTCTAGCCTTCAGCCCACCCCATGCTGGTGTATCCTGAATGGTAGTGCTCCCAGGAACACCCTTGTGCTGCATCCAGCATGGAATAATGCTCATTTTCACCTTTGGTATGCAGATACAGCACTGATGTTACAGACACTGCCTCCAAACTGAAGCTCCTGGCACTGATCTGCAGAGCATTCCACTCCTGATTTTCCACAGGAAGACACAAGCCCAGAGCTTGGAACTAGGAATTGCCACATTTCTGTTTCTGAGAGGTATTAGCAGGGGAAGGCTTTGTGCTCTCTTAGTCTGCAGGGATTACAGAAAACCCTTGACATCACTCCTGAGAACTACTCTTCTGAGTGTTTCCCCCCTGAAATTCCAGAGATGGGATGATTTAGCATCCTATGTCCATTTCAATCTGTTTTTATGACATACCTATTTAGTTGGGAAAGAAAAGAGAATCATTTCCTGAGGGGTTTCAAACCCCCAGAGCAAAGCTTGGCTTTATCACATGAAAAGCTGCATGTGCTTGGGTCTGAGGACAGAGAACATCTCCTCTAAACTGCTTCAGCTCTCATTCCCACAACTCATGCAGGGTGCAGGGAAGAAGAAGCCAGGAATCCAGAGCAGGATGAGCTTGAGCAGCAGAAGCAAGCACAGAACTAATCACTGGAGGAGCCCCTGGAAGGCCTTGTTCCCTTCTGATGCCTCTAATAGCCTTGCTGCCTTGTGTGCTGCCACAATGCAAGGACTTTATCAAACACATAATTAACGTCATCAGAATAAGGAGACTTAGAAGTAAGAATGAATTTATTCTTCCTAATTATGACAGCTATTTCAAATCATCTTTGCAGGCACTGGAGTTCTCCTTCCCTTCTCTGGAAAGGAGGGCTTTTGTCAGGCAGGCACAGGCACACATTCTTGTGCCTCCAGTGCCTGACAGCTGCTATTGATTTGATTTTTTTTTTTTTTGTCCCTTTTTAAAAGCAATGGCATTTGATTTCTATTTCTATTTCCCTATTTAAGGAAGCTGGTGTAGTGAGCAGAAGAGCTCAGAAACAGCTTCTTCAGTAAGGCAAGCAGAGAGCAGAGTAGCAGCTCTCAAACAGCACAGCACAGAGGTTACTACAACAGCCTTGCACTTGAGAGGAGGGGGAATAGACATCTTACCACCTCCCTACTTCTGCTGTACTCCTAGGAAAAGCATCATCATGCTCTTTGGAGCATGGCCAGAGAAAGGCAAGGAAGGTGGGGAAGGGTCTGGAGCACAAGTGTGGTGAGGAGCAGCTGAGCAGTTGGTTAGTGTGGAGAAGAGGAGGCTCAGGGGAGACCACAGCTCTCTCTCCAACTCCCTGACAGGAGCTTGGAGCACAAGTGTTGTGAGGAGCAGCTGAGGGCACTGGGGTTGGTTAGTGTGGAGAAGAGGAGGCTCAGGGGAGACCTTCTCACTCTCTCCAGCTCCCTGCAAGGAGCTTGGAGCCAGGTGGGGGTTGCTCTCTTCTCCCAAGTAACAAGTGACAGGATGAAATGACCTCAAGTTGTGCAAGGGGAGGTTTAGGTTGGACATGAGGAACAGTTTCTTTCCCAGTAGTGTTGTCAAGGCCTAGCCCAGGCTGCCCAAGGAGTCACCACCCCTGGAAGGGTTTAAAAGCCATGGAGATGTAGTGCAGAGGGACATGGTTTGATTTAACAGTTGGGTCTGAAAACAGTGATCTTCAAGGTCTTTTTGAACCTTAATGATTCTCTGTTACCTCTTCAGTGCTGAGCACAAAGCTACTCAGTCTCTACTGTTCTAACACAAGCACTTCTCCTTAGCTCCCCAAAAGCTGTGCTGTGGCTCTGACTCCTGGGACACAGCCCAGAGACTCCTGGGACAGTAGCAGCAGCATGATGGCAGCAGGGGAGCAGCAATGGGTTGGTGACTAACCTGCTGCCTCCCCCTGGTGACACCACTCGTGCATGGGAGGTGATGAGGAGCCTCTTGAGGATCTCCACTCTCATGGCTTTCCACTTGTCAGGGGGTGAGATGTGCAGAGCCAGCACAGTGTAGTAGTGGGGCCCATCCACCTCGTAGGCACTCTCCACCCACTTCTCTCTGGGCTGCTCCAAGAAGCTCTGCAGGTTCTTCTCCTCCCTCGAGGTTGCTCGAGTTCTGAAAGACAAGAAAAGCTTCAGCAGCTTTTCATTTGCTTACATCTCAGGAGCTCTGAGCTCCTGCATTCACACAGTCCTACACTGGATAAAACAGCATTGGCTTGGCACTATCAAATTATCCCCAAATTCCTCCAGTGGTTGCNCTCCTGGGCAGCCTGGGCCAGTGCTCTGGCACCTGAACTGCAAACAAGTTCCTCCTCAGCTTAATACTAAACCTCCTGTGCTCCAACTTGCTCCCATTCCCTCTTGTCCTACCATTGGATGCCATGGAGCAGAGCCTGGCTCTCTCCTCCTCACACTCACCCTTAACACAAGGCTGATCAAGATGATCTTGAAGGTCTCTCTCAACCCAAACTATTCCATGATAGCACTAGTGTTTGCTCCAGGGAAGCACACAAGCCTGGCAAGTTTACTTTTCCTTGGTGCTGGGTACTAGAGAGGTTTGCAAGGCAGCTGCCATTGCCCCAAGAGAGAGCAATACTACTGTAGAGCTATTTTTCCTTTCTTTTAGAGAAAAAAACCAGTCAGGCCAGCCAGTCCATGTGTTCAGGTGCTATCACCTCCCACAGCCAGACTTTAGAATCAATTTCTGTCACACAAAAGCAATCACAGAGAAGACCCAGGCCAGTTTCACAAGCAAAAAGGTAAGGCTATTTACTGTAACCTTCTATACACATATAACTTTTCTCCTTTCCCTGAGCTCCAGACTCTTTCAGGAGTGCTGGCACCCCAGAGCTCACCCTGCACTCTTGTTTCACACTTGACCATTGCTCTGCAGGCTGCCAGGTCCTTGGATTTTTAAGTTAATTTCCTATCAGGGAAGAATAATGCAGGATTATAGAATCATTATGGTTGGAAAAGACCTCTGAGATCATCCTAGCAGCTAAAGTTGGGTCTGGTACCATTTCTGGTAGCCAACTAGTAGCTCTTGATTTGCTCCATTTAATATTGACATGTCTTTAGAAAAGAATACTAATAAATAATGCATTTGTATCCAGTGGATTCTGGGCTCTCTGGTGCCAGTAAGCAGACTAAGAGGAGATGAAAAGTATCATTCATTTATTTGTCTCCCAAGGGAGTCAGAAAACAACAGCACAGGGATCTAGAGATAAGGTATTAAAAACAAGAAGCAAATTGTAGTAGAGCCAAAAATGTTACTTAGTTCCAGGTGGGAAAGGGAGAGAGATTTCACTGCATTCCATGTGGAGTGCCCTTGGCTGAGGAGGTGTGTGGTTAACACTGACACCCTCAGCTCACTACTATTGCTTTCTAGTATCTAGTATCCCCCTCCTGGGGAACAACTTCTTCCTTCCTTCAGGTTCTGATGGACCTGAACACTACAGGAGAATCCCAGTATGTCAAAACTGGAGACAAACCTGATTGTGAAACTCTAATAACAGATAAAATAATACCAGGGTTAAGTTTCCAGCTAACAAAAATTACTTCATCAGTGTTTCTCTTCTCTCTGTTCCAGAGAAAATGAAGCTGGCAATGTTTCTTTCATCTAATAACCCTATTGCTCACTCCAGAGGTAATAATTACATCCAGAATGGAAAGAGAAGCTAATACCCAATTGTTTTTGCTCACTACCTTCCCTCTTCTCCTGCATGTTGAGACCCATAACAGTCTGCTTAAAACATGTAATTTGGTTCCTCCTGCAACTTCTGCTGTGTGATTTCTCACCATGCTTGCCACATAACATAGAATCCTAGACTGGTTTGGGTTGGAAGGGAGCTCTGGAGCTCATCTAGTGCAACCCCCCTGCAGTGGGCAGGGACATCCCCAACTAGAGCAGCTTGCCCAGAGCCCTGGCAAGCCTCACCTGCAATGCCTCCAGGGATGGCAACTCAACCACCTCCCTGGGCAACCTGGGCCAGTGTTCCACCACCTTTGTGCTGAGGAACTTTTTCCTAACACCAAGTCTAAATCTACTCCTCTCCAATTTCAAACCATTGCCCCTTGTCCTTTCCCTGCAGGCCTTTGCAAACAGGCCCTCTGCAGCCTGCTTGGAAGTTCCCTTTAGGTCCTGGAAGGTCACTAGTAGTTCCCCTGAAGCCTTCTCTTCTCCAGGCTGAACAATCCCAGCTCCCTCAAGCCTGTCCTCAGAGCAGAGGTGTTCCAGCCATGCAACTGGAAGCCTTTCTAGAGCTTTCTGAGACTCAAGAGGAAGGTTACTGACGTGTTGAGGACGTAGAGCACTGTGTGGATGATGTAGGGAATGAGGTGGATGTTGCTCTCCCTTCCTCCTCCTCCAGTATCCACGCTGAACGATTGCTCCATGGCAAAGCGCAGGAAGAGCAGTTTGATGTCATGGACATTGAGCTGGTAGGTTGGTTCCCTCTGCCCTGTGCATTCCTGGAGGTATGTGTTGTGTCTGGAAAAACAGTTAGTTCATTAAAAAGCCCTTTCAGAACTGTAATACAGCTCCTACTTTCACTGCACAGCAAGTAGCTCAGAGAAAAGCTCTAAAGGATGAACAGGATAAAGAGGCAAGCTGTGCCTCCTTTGATTAACCTCCCCCAGGGGAGGCTCTCAGCTTCCTCTGGCAAATTCAATTCCAGCTGCAGACACACAGACACTCATCAATACTATTTTCCCCACATTCAGGCCTTGGGATATAGCTCCCTGAAAGGCATTCAAAATGGTAATACTCCTGATTCTGACCAGGATACTGACAGCAGGATGAACTATCTCTACCTGCTCCAGCTAGGTGGACAGCTTGCTGTGACTCCTTACCATGCCACAAATCTACACAAAGGAATCTGTTCTTGTCACATAGGTTTCTTTTGTAAAGCAGAGGGTGACTGGTTTACAATCAACACATTGCTACTGCTCACTGCATCTTCAGGAGTGGCTGTGGGGCTAGAGGAGGTAATGGATTTACTTATTTATATGAAGTCAAGAAGCAAACAGAATCTGACATGGTTCAGGGTTAGTTGCTATCATCTTTGACTCCATACTTTGAAGCTAGCATGCCTCTGCCTCACCCATCCAAATGCACACCAGCCTGAGAAGCAGCTTGTTTTACTCACCTTGCTAAGCAAGTAGCAAAAGCAGACTCTGGGACATGAGGTCCCCAGACTGGCAGGAGCCCATTGCACTTGGTGTTGGCATTCTGGAGAGCTGCACTCTCCCACTCCTCACGGCCACGAGCAAGCCTGCATTGGGGAAGCAAGCACAGCCAGGCAAATGAGAAGTATCCAATCAAACTGACAATGGCATAGCTTGAAATCAGGGAACTTCACTTGTCAGGGTCTAGGTTTGACCCCTCTATTTGGGCATATTAAAGCACAGCAGCACAGAGAAGCCCATGGCTGTCTCCAGGCTGCACAAGCAAACCCATCCTGAGTTAGCCTAGGAGCAGAACATACCTTACTGCTGCAAGGTGACAATCATAGTGCACAATGTTGAAGTGAGAGACTGTGCTGTATCCCTGCTGTTTCCTGGGCTTGTTCTCAAACTCCTCTAGTGCAACACGCTTGGTGAAAGTGTAAATACCTAGGACCTTGGTGGGCTGCAATGACACAAGAGCTCCAGTCAATATCAGTCACTTCTTGGTGCTCTTTGGACACTGCACTGAACTTCATCTCTCCCACTCCATACCTCAAAATTAACACTGATTAAAAAAATCTTTTCTCCAGCTTTCACTTAAAACACATTACCACTTCCCAGCCACCTCTGGAATTCTGGATCCCAAGAACCAAACTTGAGATTTCCTTCTCTCCCAGAGCCAGCACACCAACTCACAGAATCACAGTGTTAGGGGTGGGATGGGACCTCTGGAGATCATCTCGTCCAACCCTTCCCTGCCAGAGCAGGAGAACTTAGAGCAGCTTGCACAGGATGGGGTCCAGCTGGGTTTGGAATCTCTGCAGAGATGGAGACTCCAGCACCTCCCTGGGCAGCCTGGCACAGTGCTCCACCACCCTCAATGAAGTTCCTCCTGATGTTCAGCTGGAACTTGCTGGGTGCTAGTTTGTGCCCATTGCCTCTAGTCCCATCCCTGGGCACCATAGAACAAAGCCTGGCCCCAGCCTGCTGACCCCCACCCTTTAAGGATTGCTAAGCATTCACCAGATCTCCCTCAGGCTGCTCTGCTCCAGCCTAACCAGCCCCAGCTCTCTCAGCCTCTCTGCATAAGAGAGATGCTCAAGTCCCCTCAGCATTTTGGTGGCCCTTCCCTGTACCCTCGTGCTGTTAGACACTGGCAGGTCCCCTGAGCTGGTGCCAGGACTGTGCACATGTTATTATCCATCCCACTCTACCTGAAACTTGTATCCTTCCCTGCAGATGCAGCAGGTCAGCCCTGGCTCTTCTATAAGCTCCTCCATCTGTTTGAGCAGCGCAGTCTTGGTCACTACCTGACCCTTCTCATTTGTCTGAAAGAGGAGAACAGCCCAAGCAGGTTAAAAAGACATCATGATGACCACCCCCACCCCCAGGCAGATGATGTGCAATCCATTTCCCAGCCTGCTGTTAGCAACAGGATCTCCTCTCCCAGCAGCACCTTGGGGCCTGAGCTCTGTAATATTTATCAAGGTATCACTTGAGAGAATTCCTTGGGTGGCAGTTTGAGCCAGAAGGAGNCCTCTCTGGCTCTGCTGGCCACGCTCCTCTTCATGCATCCTAGGATGCCATTGGCCTCTTGGCCACAAGGGCACATTGCTGCCTCATGGGCATCCTCCTAGCCACCAGCACTCCTAGAGCTTTTTCCCCAGGGCTCTTCTCCAACACATCAGTTCCCAGCTCCTAGGAGAGCTGTGTGCTGTTAGGTGCAGAGAGCCATTACCGTCATGCCCAGCGTGCCCAAGGCCTTCTGCCTCATGGCCATGGCCATGCGTTTCTTCTCGGCGCGCGTCTCCTTCCGTGCAGCGTCGATCTTCTTATTCACCTCGGGATGTTCCCGCAGGGCTTCCAGAAGATTCTCGGCTAAGGTCCCAATGCCTTCATCACTAGACACCTGCTCCAATTTGTGCAGGTTGGTAATTGAGTCTGTGCCTATTAGCACCTAAGAGGGATGGAAACACAGCAGAGTGATTCATAGAATGACAGAAGTGTCAGAGCTGGAAAGGACCTGAAAACACCTCTAGTTGCAACCCCTGTGCCTGCTATGGGCAGGGACACCTGGCACTAGAGCAGCTTGCTCCCAGCCCCAGCCAGCCTGGCCTGCAACACTGCCAGGGCTGGGGCTGCCACCACCTCTCTGGCCAACCTGGCACAGTGGCTCAGCACCCTCCTGGGCAACAACTTCTGCCTAACAGCCAACCTAAATCTCCCCTCCTCTAGTTTGGATCCATTCCCCTAGTCCTAGCACTGCCTGACAGCCTAACAAGTCCTTCCCCAGCTCTCTTGTAGCCCCTGCAGATCCTGGAAGGCCACAAGAAGTTCTCCTGGGAGCCTTCTCTTCTCCAGGCTGAACAATCCCAACTCTCTCAGCCTGTCCTCAGAGCAGAGGTGCTCCAGCCTCTGAGCATCCTCCTGGCCCTGCTCTGGACACCTTTCCTCTAATCCCCATCCAGGAGAATCCAACAACTTTTGCCAAGTGTCTTTGTTTCTTCTTTGAAACTCCTACAATATGGGCCCTGAATTCTAAAACTGACAAGATTGGGGCCATTTTTCCTCTGCAGTGGCCATTACTAAGAGCTCAGATGTGGTCAGTGGATAAAGAGCATTCTTAAAACAACAGTCAGGCCCTGGGGAGCCTATCAACACTATATAGCCCCCAGCCCTAAATTATAGTGTTTGCAGTCCTAAATTATCTCCTTCTCACATTGATGTGTCAATCTCACACCACACAGAAGGAGAAGATGACATTGAAATCAAAATCTCTGCCTTCCAGCCTTGTCCCAGACTAGAAAACAATCTCTGAAGCTGATGTGTGTCTCTCCAAGCCCAATAAAACCAGTCAAGAATTAACTATTCTAGGAATAACTGCTTATCTATAGACCTAAAGAGCAGCACCAACATGTCATCCATGTCCTGCTTGGCTTTTGGGGCAGTGTCCTTACCTGGGTGGCAGGGTGCTGGGTGGCAAGGCCCCGGAGCAGGCGCAGGATAAAAGGCAGGGCAGGTCGAGATAAGAATTTCTTCCATATGTCTGCATCCAAACTGCACAGAAAGCAAGAGGCAGCAGCTGAAGGGCAGTCACCACTTCCAAAAAAACAAAAAAGACCCTGGCAGCCAGCCAGCAGCACAGCTTGCAGGGCACAGGCTGCAGGCAAGACAAACATCCTTCCCCCTGTCTCCCACCTCTGTTAATTAATGAAGTGACATTCACACTCCCATGCTGTGCACATCATGAGCCACAAGGCCAACTCTTCCTCTTGGGATTTAGAATCACAGAATCATTAAGGTTGGAAAAGATGTTGAAGATCAGAGAGTCCAAGTGTTAACTAACACTGCCAAGTCACCACTAAACCATGGCTCTCAGCACCACATCCTCCAGCACTTCCCTTGGCAGCCTGTCCCAAAGCTTGAACCACTCTTCCAGAGAAAAAATTGTTCTTAATATCCATCCTAAATCTCCCCTACACAACTTGAGGCTGTTTCTTCTCAGCCCTGTTACTTGGGAGAAAAGACCAATCCCCACCTCACTCCAACCTCCTTTCAGGGAGTTTGATGTTTTATGTTCCTGAGCAAAAGCTCTTACAGCTCAATAGGTAAGGAAGGAGCAAGCAAGAAACACAAGGATCATGATCTCCAAGAGATCACCTTGGATGTGTATCAAATGGGAAGATTACAGCCTTTTTGAGCCCACCCTAGTGAGCCTACTGTCTCAGCACAGCTGTACCAAGTCTAAATGCTTCTGAATGTGGATTTGTTAACAGCTTCAAAACAGTCAAAAGAGTGTTGTGGGGATGAAATGAGAGGATGTTCAGGATGTGATCACACACATAGAGTGATTCTTACTTCTTTGCACTAGGAATGTGCTTCTTCATGTAGTCAAGGGCATTCTGTGTAATTCCCTTTTGCAGGATGAGATCTTTCAGCTGATGGCCATTGCTGTTGTTCTTTATCCCTGCTGCTATTTTACAGAAGCAGTCTAAGAAAACTTTATCATCTCCACTGTGCTCCTCATCATACCTGAAAGAAAAGAAATAGTAACCTTTAGGCTCTCCAAAAAATCTCTGCCCTGTAATTCTCATTCTATTCTAGCTGAATGCTAGAGCTCAGAGACTCAAAGCTCCTCAGACCCTTGGCATCTCAGAATACACTCTGAAGCTCTATTTCACAGAATCACAGAATGTTAGGGGTTGGAAGGGCCCTAGAAAGATCATCTAGTGCAACCCCCCTGCCAGAGCAGGAGCACCTAGACCAGCTCACACAGCAATGTGTCCAGGCAGCTCTGCAATGGCTCCAGACAAGGAGACTCCACAGGCTCCTGGGCAGCCTGGGCCAGTGCTCTGGCACCTGAACTGCAAACAAGTTCCTCCTCAGCTTAATACTAAACCTCCTGTGCTCCAACTTGCTCCCATTCCCTCTTGTCCTACCATTGGATGCCATTGAGCAGAGCCTGGCTCTCTCCTCCTCACACTCACCCTTCCCATATTTCTAAGCATTGCTGAGGTCTCCTCTCAGTCTCCTCTTGTCTAGGCTGAAGAGACCCAGCTCTCTCAGCCTGTCCTCCTAGGGCACATGCTCCACTCCTTTCAGGATCTTGCTGGCCCTGGGCTGGACTCTCTCCAGCAGCTCCCTAGCCTTCTGGAGCTGAGGGGCCCACAACTGGACACAGCATTCCAGGGGAGGCCTCCCCAGGGCACAGGAGAGGGGAGAAGAACCTCTCTGGCTCTGCTGGCCACGCTCCTCTTCATGCATCCTAGGATGCCATTGGCCTCTTGGCCACAAGGGCACATTGCTGCCTCATGGGCATCCTCCTAGCCACCAGCACTCCTGCAGCTTTTTCCCCAGGGCTCTTCTCCAACACATCAGTTCCTAGCTCTCCAGCTGCACGCTCACACAGTGCTTTTTAGAAGGGCTTAGAAGTCAAATGGCAAACAAAGCTTATGCAGGAGGAATCTCTGAAGCTTTGCATTACTTGTCAGTACAACTGATTTCCCATGCTCTCAGCTGCAAGATGCTAACATACTTATCAAAGTTACAGTAGGGCTTGAATCTCTCCACCAGGATCTGCATCTTCTCCATCTCCCCAAAGGAGAGGTAAGGGATGATGCGCAGGAGACCTTGCAGGACACTCAGGTTGGAACGGACAAAGGTGCTGTTAATCTGATCCAGCAACATCACCAGCTGGTCTTTGTCACCAGTTAGGAGGAGGTTACCCTGTAAAGGAAGAAAAGCATCATTTATGGGCAGGAATAAAAGCTCCCAAGGTTCAAGAAAGAAGGGTCCAGAGGAGGCCATGAGAATGCTCAGGGGCTGCAACACCTCTGCTCTGAGGACAGGCTGAGGGAGCTGGGATTGTTCAGCCTGGAGAACAGAAGGCTTCAGGGGAACTACTAGTGACCTTCCAGGACCTAAAGGGAACTTCCAAGCAGGCTGCAGAGGGCCTGTTTGCAAAGGCCTGCAGGGAAAGGACAAGGGGCAATGGTTTGAAATTGGAGAGGAGTAGATTTAAATTAGACATTAGAAAGAAGTTGCTCCCCACGAGGGTGGTGGAACACTGGCCCAGGTTGCCCAGGGAGGTGGTTGAGTTGCCATCCCTGGAGGCATTCCAGGTGAGGCTTGCCAGGGCTCTGGGCAAGCTGATCTAGTTGGGGATGTCCCTGCCCACTGCAGGGGGGTTGGACTAGATGAGCTCCAGAGCTCCCTTCCAACCCAAACCAGTCTATGATAAGAAAAGCCTCACTCCACTAGCTGGTAGACCACTTTGCTCTAGCTCCTGAGAAGATAAGGCTGATGAAGTACAAAGCTTGATCTCATTCCTAAATGTCTTGTACAGTGGCTGTAACAGCTCCTCTAGCTGACTTCTTCCACTTCCTATTAAAGAGTTTGCTAGTCAAAAAGGTCTAGTAATTCTAGCCCAAAGGATACACCAACATTTCCAGAGATGACCAAGAAACTCTTCTCATTTTCAGTGTAGCTGAAATATTGGTTTAATCCTCAATTAGCTGGAAAAATCAATCATGCTTTCAACATGTACAAAACCCACTCAAAAATAAAAAACCAAACAAGGCAGAGCTGTGTCTTTTCTTGTCTCTCATTGGCCTGTGGCCCAAAAAGCAGCAAGGAAGGGATCCAAGCAGTGCCTAACAATCTCCACCCCAACTGTGCAAGAATCATCCTCCCAGTGCTTTTGGTTCAGGGCACTCCTCTTGCCCTACTTCCACCAGCCTGCTAAGACATGCCAGCCAGGGTTAGGCTCCCACTGAGCACACTCCTCTGCATCTCCTGAAGCTCAGCATCACTGCAAGAAGACATTTGCAAGCCTCCAAGCCCAGTCAACATTTCCATTCCCCACGCAACTCACCTTGTCCTCGCTCAGAGGTTCTGCATTGGATTCATCCAAGATGATCTCCATTATACTAAGCACTTGCTCTGCCACAGCTGCTCCTCCACTGTCCTTACTTTCCTGCTCAGCCACCAGAGCCTGGAGAAGATAACAGCAGGTAGTGCAACACCAGCAGTAACTGATTTAATTGACACTTTCACTCACTAACAGATAAGGAATGGATAACAAGAGAATTTGCAGTGCCCATCCAGCAATAGTTCAGATCTCTGAAAAGACCTGAAAGATCTTAGTGGCCACCCCACATCTTAGGGGCCACCCCACATCTTAGGGGCCATCAGGCAAGATGACAGTCAGAGGTAGTTTAAATCCATTGGAGCCCATGGAAAACACCTTATGGAAGCTCAGTGTTGTCCTTACCAAGTTCAGTGTTCCCAGCATGACATTCAAAGTGTTCATCTCTGGCTTAACCAACTGCTGACGATTTATTTTCACCTTCACACAGTAACTGAACAGTTTTAGCAGCACCTAGAAAACACAGAGAATGCATTCTCTAGACTGCCTCTAACATGAGTAAGAAGGATTTGCTTCAACTAGAAGCACCTGCTATTAGAGCTGGTTTTCAGACTTCCAGGGTAAAGTACAAGCTGGATTTTTTAGATCAATATTAACCTTTCAAGTAAAGGCAAGGCAGAAAACAATCATTCTAGCAAGAGAGGATTTAATCTTAGCAACTCCTCAGCTTCTACACACTTCAGAGTCTTTGTAAAGTTTTGATAAACAGGAGAGGAAAAGAAGAAATTTCTCAAGCTTTCATGGATTAGTGAATTGAAACCTCTGCTTCAACAGAGCAGGGTTAACCTCAGTTAAAAGTGTAAGACAAAGCAGACAAGGCCAGAGAAGAGAAGCTGAGACTCACAGTTAAGAGGTGCCGGCCTTGTTTGAAATCCTTAATTCCAGTCAGTCTGTTGAGCATGCATTCCAAGCCTCCACACTGGGCCATGACACCTGCCATCTTGTAAACCTCTTCCTCATCCTCCTCTTCATCTGCAGGACAGACACAAAATGAGAAGCTCAGGCAGTTCCCTCTTGTGCAGGGACACACTCAGCAGCAGTTCAAGACACTTCAGCTGTATCAAATCCACTTTACTCTGCTCTGCCACTGCACTCTGCTCTGCTCACACCTCCTCTGCAATACTGGGTCCAGCTCTGGAGCCCTCAACACACAAAGGACATGGAGCTGATGGAGCAGGTGCAGAGGAGGCCACGAGAATGCTCAGGGGCTGCAACACCTCTGCTCTGAGGACAGGCTGAGGGAGCTGGGATTGTTCAGCCTGGAGAAGAGAAGGCTTCAGGGGAACTACTAGTGACCTTCCAGGACCTAAAGGGAACTTCCAAGCAGGCTGCAGAGGGCCTGTTTGCAAAGGCCTGCAGGGAAAGGACAAGGGGCAAGGGTTTGAAATAGGAGAGGAGTAGGTTTAGACTGGACATTAGGAAAAAGTTCCTCAGCACAAAGGTGGTGGAACACTGGCCCAGGTTGCCCAGGGAGGTGGCTGAGTTGCCATCCCTGGAGGCATTGCAGGTGAGGCTTGCCAGGGCTCTGGGCAAGCTGCTCTAGGTGGGGATGTCCCTCCCCACTGCAGGGGGGTTGCACTAGATGAGCTCCAGAGCTCCCTTCCAACCCAAACCAGTCTAGGATTCTATGAAATCTGAAAAGATTTAGGAGCAGGAATATGAAGAAGAGCCAGGCAGAATGCTCCCTGTGCCCTGCAAGTGTTTGTGTTTCAAGCAGAGACTTAAAAGGGTTATTCAAATACTCTAGGTGAAGCAGGTAAAAGCAACATCACTCAACTTTAAGCTCACTGCTGTAAGGCTAAGAGTATCATTGCTCTGCACAGAACCACAGCTTTCAGCCCTAATCCCAGCTTTGAACAGACAAATGCATTACCAGTGGTGGAATCAAGAGACTCAATGAACTCCTCAGTGGCATCTCCCAGCAAGCCTCGCATGCGGTAGATGATCCTCATGGGCTCCCCCTGCAAAAGGAGAGCATTGCATTAGCCACACCTCTGTGCTGCTCACTTAGACACTGCACTTGGCTACAACACACACTCCAGCCTCAGCTCTGCTTTGGGCTGCAGATGGGAACACAGCAAAATCTTTCATCCCTTACTGAGATGAATTACAACCAACACGAAAGGCACCACCTGCAAAAGCATCAGTAACTCATCTCTTGGGCTGCTCAATTCACTAATTAGATAGACAGGTTGGTAATAAATTAACTCTTACTCCTTATATCTCCTCCAACAGTTTTCCTTTAGCACCAGGGAAAGATCTAGCCAAGAAAAATGTGCCCAATGTCTGCTTTTCCTGGCAACCTCTTCCCTCTCCGAGGGAAATACAGGGATAAGGAAAAAGAGAGGTTAATTGGATGAGTGCTTTCACATAGATAAGATCTGTGATGGGAAATGGAAAAGGAGTAAAAGGCAATTTAATGAGATTTCAGCAAGACAGCATATTCCTAAAATGATACAGCCAAAGCCACTAAAGCACAAGCTGTGCTTTCACTCTGGGAAAAATGCTAAGTTTTCCAGCTGGAAATACTGACAGCATCTCACTAAACTTTTCATTTTAATCCATAGCTCTGAATAAAAAGCAGAAAAAGAAAAATCCCAGATTTGGGAGCAGGAGACCTTGTGAGAGAAAACCTGTCAGGGAGCTCACTAAGCCTAATGTGGAATAAGCAGTGCTTAATGTCACAGCAAATACATAAGCACCAGGAAAGCCCCAGGGGGAAGATCTGCTCAAAGGCCATGCTAGAGACCAGCAATTAACACCACAGGGGCCCTGCTAAAATGGCAGATGAACAAAAAAAGAAGCCAGAGAGAGACAAGAGAAACAAAAAAGGGCCTGAGGTTGCCTTCTTGTGTGCCTGTCTATTTCCTAGGGAACGTGAGCTCCAGAAGCAGAGGTGCTGACAAAGGGAGGCACATGAAAGCTGAGCAGCAAGAGGAACCCTGAGCAAACTCTGCCTGTCACCAGCAGCACTGCATCCTCAGATTGCTGCAGGGCAGCTCCAAGTTGGGATCACAGAATCATAGAATGTCAGGGGTTGGAAGGGCCCTAGAAAGATCATCTAGTGCAACCCCCCCTGCCAGAGCAGGAGCACCTAGACCAGCTCACACAGCAATGTGTCCAGGCAGCTCTGCAATGGCTCCAGACAAGGAGACTCCACAGCCTCCCGGGCAGCCTGGGCCAGTGCTTTGGCACCCTCCTGGGGAAGGACACCTCAGTGCTCTGAGCTGGCAAGGCAGAGGCAGCAGCTGCCATCATTTCCCTCTGAAACTTGATTAGAGTTCAAATTAGAAGGCACAGATTAAGCTCAGCACCTCACTTCCCTACCCCAAGATGCAACCTGACTAAAAAGTTACCACTGTCACCCAGCTCTGGGCTTGATTTTGCAGCCCAGAAGGTTTTTTTGACTTAACTAAAGCTTGATGAGAACCATTCTTGCATTGTAATTCACAGTTTGCAGATGATCCCAAGCTTGGAGCAGTGGCTGGCACACCAGGAGCTGTGCTGCCATCCACAGTGACCTGGACAGGCTAGAGACATGGGCAGGGAGAAACTTAATGACATTTAACAAGGGGAAGTGTAAAGTACTGCATGTGGGAAAGAACAAGCCCATGGATCAGTCCAGACTGGGAACTGATGTGTTGGAGAAGAGCCCTGGGGAAAAAGCTCTGGGAGTGCTGGTGGCTAGGAGGATGCCCATGAGGCAGCAATGTGCCCTTGTGGCCAAGAGGCCAATGGCATCCTAGGATGCATGAAGAGGAGCGTGGCCAGCAGAGCCAGAGAGGTTCTTCTCCCCTCTCCTGTGCCCTGGGGAGGCCTCCCCTGGAATGCTGTGTCCAGTTGTGGGCCCCTCAGCTCCACAAGGATAGGGAGCTGCTGGAGAGAGTCCAGCACAGGGCCAGCAAGATCCTGAAAGGAGTGGAGCATGTGCCCTAGGAGGACAGGCTGAGAGAGCTGGGTCTCTGCAGCCTGGACAAGAGGAGACTGAGAGGAGACCTCAGCAATGCTTAGAAATATGGGAAGGGTGAGTGTGAGGAGGAGAGAGCCAGGCTCTGCTCCATGGCATCCAATGGTAGGACAAGAGGGAATGGGAGCAAGTTGGAGCACAGGAGGTTTAGTATTAGGCTGAGGAGAAACTTGTTTGCAGTTCAGGTGCCAGAGCACTGGAGCAGGCTGCCCAGGAGGCTGTGGAGTCTCCTTGTCTGGAGCCATTGCAGAGCTGCCTGGACACATTGCTGTGTGAGCTGGTCTAGGTGCTCCTGCTCTGGCAGGGGGGTTGCACTAGATGATCTTTCTAGGGCCCTTCCAACCCCTGACATATTGTGATTTGTTTGGATTCTTTCCCACAAGCATCACAAGCAAATGGTTTCAGGAAATAAAGGTTTCAGTCAAAGGTGACTCCAGCCCAAGAGTAAATGAGGAATGAAGCAAATAAGTTGTCTTGTGTGATCTCAAGTGCTAGTAGCTGTGCCTCTATAGAACATACTTGTGATGGGCAAGCTTCAGCCTGATGAATTCCTTCTCAGTGGGAGTTTATTTTAGTGGCTATAAGGAAAGGAAGGGAAAGAGCTTATTTTGGACATCATCTCCCTTTGGAACAAGCTTACTGTGACATATGGACTAGTTCCTTAAGACTGCTAGGTCCATTTCTTTGTCTGAAACCCCAGGCTTTAGCAGGAGGGTTGGACTAGATGAACACCAGAGGTCCCTTCCAACCCCAAGCAGTTTGGGATTCTGTAATACACAGCACTAAGAGGATGAAATCTGTCAAGTTTTCAAGATCCCTACATGAAAAACACAAGAGCACAAGTACAAAGTAACATGGAGATATGTTAGATGCTCTCTCTCTCTGCATAAATAACTTGGGTTCATCTCCCAAGAGCAGAGTGATGGAGCAATCTGGTGTCTCTGCCTGCACACAGACATTAAACTGGCACATGCAGATGGAGTGTGAAATACACTTGGGAAGACAGTGACACACACTTCTGCTGCTTCTCCAAAGCAATGTAAGGAAGTTTGTCACTCAAGAAGACAGTTTAAGATCTGATATGCAGCACAGGTAAGCTCAATACACTCAACTGGGTCAGCATGATGTGCTTTTCAATCACAGAATTGAGTCATGATCTATCCCAAGAGAGCACAAAAAGGTGCTGAGCAATTAGGTGTGTGCTATTTTTGTTTCCTTTTCCTGTTCCTCTCAAGGAGAGGTGCTTTGTGCTGTTACCATCTCTGCAGATTATACACACCTCATTAGTGGGGCACCACACCTTCTTGTAGACCTCAGCCACAGGCAGATCCAAACTGATGATCTTATTGTTCACCAAAAGCTGAAAGGGTGAAGAGAAAAAAAAGTCAAGAACAAGCTCACATTGTATCACCCTGCCAGCAATCACCAGTTGCCCTGGAAATGGCATCCTCACACTTCCATGCAGGAAAAGCCACACTTGGGCATTCTCACCTCCATGCCACTGTCATCCTCCAGCAGAGCTACCAGGTCACAGTCTTGACAGATTTTGTTCTTGATGTCCCTCATGAGTGGCCCAATGCCAGGCTCATTACTGCTGTAGGGATTGCCTGGCATTCTGCCCTGTAAGAAGTCCTCCTGCTGGGGATCTTTCTCCAGAGTTACAAAGAACTCAGTCACTTCATTCTCTTCCTAAAGAACAGCAGCAGAGAAAGAGTGAGTAAATATTTCCCCTACCCACATTCCCACTCCTGCTTTTTTTATGGTGCCAACTGACAGGATGTCCCTAAACCTTCAGTTTAGGCATGTAGAGGACATCTAGTAGCATCTTGTAAGCAAAGTCCTCAGCATGGAACAATCCTACTGTGGTTCTGCTTTGCTGCACAGCTCATGTCACAGCAGAGAACCTGAAGAGCAAAACCCCAAAGGGAATGCCACATTACTCCAGTTCTACACTGGCTAACATTAAATCATCTGGAATACTGTGCCCAGTTCTGGAGTCCTCAACACACAAAGGCCATGGAGCTGATGGAGCAGGTGCAGAGAAGGCCATGAGAATGCTCAGGGGCTGGAACACCTCTGCTCTGAGGACAGGCTGAGGGAGCTGGGATTGTTCAGCCTGGAGAAGAGAAGGCTTCAGGGGAACTACTAGTGACCTTCCAGGACCTAAAGGGAACTTCCAAGCAGGCTGCAGAGGGCCTGTTTGCAAAGGCCTGCAGGGAAAGGACAAGGGGCAATGGTTTGAAATTGGAGAAGAGCAGGTTTAGACTTGGTGTTAGGAAAGAGTTGCTCCCCACGAGGGTGGTGGAACACTGGAACAGGTTGCCCAGGGAGGTGGTTGAGTTGCCATCCCTGGAGGCATTGCAGGTGAGGCTTGCCAGGGCTCTGGGCAAGCTGATCTTGTTGGGGATGTCCCTGCCCACTACAGGGGGGTTGGACTAGATGAGCTCCAGAGCTCCTTTCCAACCCAAACCAGTCTAGGATTGTATGAAATCCTGATTGTTTTTGTGCCAAAATGAAAGCAACTATCTGTTGAAGAAGTCTAAGGGATGCTCCAGGCATCTGGATGCTTACAGGATAGATAATGCTGCAGAGTCTCTCAAAGATGAAGACTGGAGTCCTGTAGTCATCAAGGCTGTAACGTTTAGCAGTCTCTATACACACGGCCATAAATGCTTTGGTTTCGGATTCTGTGCCTGCCAAGAAACAGAAGCATTGAGTCCATTTTACAGGCTCCATTTTAACTCAGGAGGCACAATAAATCCTTCTACAACAAGGCACCATACTTTGGTTGTCCTCTTCTTTTGCATCTCCACCACTTCAAAGATGAAAGGCTATTTATTGGTATGTTTACTAGGAAAAACCTTGGCATGCTTGGGCTGCAGTAAAGCAATCCCATAAAAAGGAAGAGCTGTCAAATAAGAGAGGACTCCAGGAATGCTGTTTACCTTCTCTGTGCCAAAAGGAAATACTGCAAGGTGCAAGCCATTAAAAAAACCCTCTCACTACAGCAACTTCTTTGTGTGGCTGCAACCATCTGCTTTTGCATCTTGCTTGAGCCAGCCTCTGGGATTTATGGAACTGAGGTGGTTTTTACCTGTTGTCATGTCCTCTAGCATCTCCAGCAGCATGTCCTGGGTTTCATCAATCAGCTTTGTTCTCTGTACCACCAGCTTCCTCAGGCACAGGTAACCATTCAGCACTGTCCCCACCAGGCGACTTTTGAAGTGCCTTTTGATGGACTCCACCTCCACAAAGGAGGAGAGGAGACCTGCAGAGCAAGCAGAGAGGCAGGAGGTGAGAGACTTTCATTTGTCACAGTATCACAGAATGTCAGGGGTTGGCAGGGCCCTAGAAAGATCATCTAGTGCAACCCCCCTGCCAGAGCAGGAGCACCTAGACCAGCTCACACAGCAATGTGTCCAGGCAGCTCTGCAATGGCTCCAGACAAGGAGACTCCACAGCCTCCTGGGCAGCCTGGGCCAGTGCTCTGGCACCTGAACTGCAAACAAGTTCCTCCTCAGCTTAATACTAAACCTCCTGTGCTCCAACTTGCTCCCATTCCCTCTTGTCCTACCATTGGATGCCATGGAGCAGAGCCTGGCTCTCTCCTCCTCACACTCACCC
>VWZO01010551.1:0-13846 GCA_013396975.1 Bucco capensis | reverse complement strand
ACTTTCCATATTACAAACAGACCATGACAATAAAGATGCAATGATTAGAATACACCAGCAGCTGCAGAGAGGGAGAAAAAAAAAAAGAAGCAGGAAAAACACTGGAGTCTCTCACCAAGTCTGGATTTGCCCAGTGTCCCTTCAGAGCTGAGGAAACCTTCCCAATGATCAAGTCATTCATTTGCTGTGTGGCCTCTGGATTGTCCCTGATTCCAGAAGGAAAAAAAAGAGAACAGAATCACAGAATTGTCAGTGTTGGAAAAGACCTTCAAGCTCCTCTATTTCCACCCCCCCTGCCATGGGGAGGGACAGCTGGCACTAGAGCAGCTTGCTCCCAGCCCCAGCCAGCCTGGCCTGCAACACTGCCAGGGCTGGGGCTGCCACCACCTCTCTGGCCAACCTGGCACAGTGGCTCAGCACCCTCCTGGGCAACAACTTCTGCCTAACAGCCAACCTCAATCTCCCCTCCTCTACTTTGGATCCATTGCCCCTTGTCCTAGCACTACCTGACATCCTAACAAGTCCTTCTCCAGCTCTCTTGTAGCCCCTGCAGATCCTGGAAGGCCACAAGAAGTTCTCTTGGGAGCCTTCTCTTCTCCAGAATGAACAATCCCAAGTTTTACTCTGTGCTTGTGCTAAATACCAAAAGCCCCTGGGATTTCAGCTTCGCTTATAACAAAGACACAAGCAGTTATGCTGATGTGAGATATCTCATCTCCCCTGCTCCTCTCTGATCATGCATTGACAAGCACCTGGCTCTCTCCAAGCTTCACTGGAAGTCCAAGAGCTGCCAAGAGCCCAGCAGAGCTCACCTGGTCAGAAGGCACATGAGCTGTCGCACCTCCTCGCGCATGCTGGCTGCTCCTCGGCGCAAGTTGTAGTCAAAGAGCTCTCTGATGAGGCCCTGGGACACCAGGATATGCCTGATGGCAGAGTTGGTGGCCAGAGCTCGGAGCAATGTTATGCAGTGTTCAGTGACAGCTGAGGCACAGCCATAGCATTTAGTAGATGATGTGTGGCCACAGCCTAAAACAGACAAGGCACGATACTGGCTGGCAGTAAACGTGGGCTGGACAGTGGTTCGGGAGGACTTGGTTGCTGCCTCTCTCTGTTGGAGATCATATTCCAGGAGCTCCTTTCGAGAGGCAAACACTTTCTGGAAACACAGAAAAGGAAATATCAAAATGGTGGAGCTGCTAAATCCCACTGCCAGGTTATTTTCACTGTGTATTTTGTGGAGAAACACTTAGAATCCTAGAACAGTTCCAGCTGGAAGAGACCTTGGAGATCATGAGTGCAGCCTTTGTCCTAGCCCTAGCAACCTGCTAAATGATGCCTCCCAATGCAACATCCACCTGGCTCTTCAACCCCTCCAGGGATGGGCACTCAAGCACCTCCCTGGGCAGCCTGGTCCAATGGCTCACAACCCTTGCAGCAAAGAAATNGCTCTGCAGCCACTGCTCCCCAAGCCTAGAGCTTCTAACCAAGTATCTCAAAACCTGAAATCCTTCATATCAAGGGCAGACTTAGGAAATTCATTAGGAATATCAGCCTAATTGCCAGTTATCTGCCTTGTTTAGAGGCTTGTCCTCTGCATTATGATGTGACAAATCCACAGTATTAATGGCAACCATAGCTTTTAGAAATGATTACTTCCCAGAAAACATGCAGCTGATCACCTCCTGTTAAATGATAGCATTGATCACAGGAAGACACCACCTTACTTTCTGCTTCTGATAAGCACTGCTATTAAACACACAACCCAAATTCAAATCACAGACAGGTTAGAGTTGGAAGGGACACTTAAAGGTCACCTAGTCCAACCCCCCTGCACTCAGCAGGGACATCTATAACTAGCTCAGGTTGTTCAGAGCCCCAAACAACCTGACCTAGAATGGAAGGGCACCCACCACATCTCTGGGCAACCTAAGAGACAGAGCTGTGAAAAATTTCTTCCTTATATCCAGTTTAAATCTCCCCTCCTTCAATTTAAAGCCATTACTCCTTCCCCTATCACAGCAGACCTTGCTAAGACAACCATCAAGTCCAAGTGCATCATACCTGGATGATTTTGGAAAGCTCATCAAAAGAGTTCTTGCAGTCACCACAATACTCCTGGGCTAACTGGAGTATGTATCTATTCACACTAGCTGAGGTAGAACTGATCCCTCCACTGCTCCCAGATTCATCCTGGAACAGAGAGGAAAACAAAAAGGAATCATCTATGGAAGCTACACACAAAAATAACTACTGCAGAAGAGCACCTGAGGCAAAGAATTTTAGTTGTCTTTGGCAGTATAAAGGGCAGTGTTTCACCAGCCTGGGCTTCTGTGCAAGATCCACCTGCCCAGTGTTACCTGTGGCTTCTCAGGAGCTGCCTCATTGACTTTACACAGGAGGTTTTCCAGCTGGGGTCTGTGTGCCATTAGCTGGTGATACACTCGGTCAGCTTTGTCCAGGAGAGTGTTGATATTTGTTACTGCCTAAGAATAAAAATGGAAGGAAACTCTTAGTTTATTTTTCAGATGTGATTTTTAATTCTGCAACCACCAACTTCCAAGTCTTCAGTCCCTTTTGGAAAGCACCAAATTAGGTCTTTTGGAAAAGTTACTGATTTGGTGGAGCATGACAGTAAGCGACAGTCAGTGAGAAGCCTTGAAGAAGCTCTGTTTTTCATGTAACTCCCAAGAGGGATGGACCTCTGATGCCCCTAGATGGTAGACCTGGCCAGAAGACACAGCATTTCCTTGATGAAGCTGCTACTGGCCTCACCTTCTTTCGATCCTCTTCGTTTTCTATGGGATCCACTGCACAGCAAGGCTTGGCATACAGCATGAAGTCAAAGCGAGCGTATTTACAGAACCCACAGGCATTGCAAAGGAAGGGATCCTTCTCATCATAATTAATGGACCTGAAAGGCAAGGCACAAAGGTCAAAGAATGCCCCTGAGCTTCAGCTGTGAAGGGACTCTGTAGGAAAAGAAGGATGGCCCTTAAAACATCTAACTTACTACAGTGCGCTGGGGAAGCCACCAGTGAAAGAGATGAGTGAGAGAACAATCAAAGCCTACACATCAGGCAATCCAAAAGTCCTTACAGAACTGGTGCCACAGTCTGGCCAGGAGAAGGAGAAACAGATCACAGTATCCCCGTATGTCAGGGGTTGGAAGGGCCCTAGAAAGATCATCTAGTGCAACCCCCCTGCCAGAGCAGGAGCACCTAGACCAGCTCACACAGCAATGTGTCCGGGCAGCTCTGCAATGGCTCCAGACAAGGAGACTCCACAGCCTCCTGGGCAGCCTGGGCCAGTGCTCTGGCACCTGAACTGCAAACAAGTTCCTCCTCAGCTTAATACTAAACCTCCTGTGCTCCAACTTGCTCCCATTCCCTCTTGTCCTGCCATTGGATGCCATGGAGCAGAGCCTGGCTCTCTCCTCCTCACACTCACCCATCACATATTTCTAAGCATTGCTGAGGTCTCCTCTCAGTCTCCTCTTGTCCAGGCTGAAGAGACCCAGCTCTCTCAGCCTGTCCTCCTAGGGCACATGCTCCACTCCTTTCAGCATCTTGCTGGCCCTGTGCTGGACTCTCTCCAGCAGCTCCCTATCCTTCTGGAGCTGAGGGGCCCACAACTGGACACAGCATTCCAGGGGAGGCCTCCCCAGGGCACAGGAGAGGGGAGAAGAACCTCTCTGGCTCTGCTGGCCACGCTCCTCTTAATGCATCCTAGGATGCCATTGGCCTCTTGGCCACAAGGGCACATTGCTGCCTCATGGGCATCCTCCTAGCCACCAGCACTCCTGGAGAAGAGCCCTGGGGAAAAAGCTCTAACAGATCAGTTCCCAGTCTGTACTGATCCATGGGCTTGTTCTTTCCCAGATGCAGTACTTCACACTTCCCCTTGTTAAATGTCATTCAGTCTCTCCCTGCCCATGTCTCTAGCCTGTCCAGGTCACTCTGGATGGCAGCACAGCTCCTGGTGTGCCAGCCACTGCTCCAAGCTTGGGATCATCTGCAAACTTGCTGAAGGAATTTACTCCTTACCAATTTCACTTTAACTCCAGTAATTGCCAACAGAATGTCAGACTAGGGCACTGTGCCCTTTTGGAGCACAGATAAAAGGAAACCACTTTGTTTTGCAAGGTCTTAGGCTTTCAATAGCTCTCTCTTTCTTTGCCCAGTTGCAGTGGGACTAGCTATAGCATACTTATTACCCTGCTGCAGAGTGGAGGAGCAGGACATGAACATCTAGAGCTCCCACAATTCAAGAAAGCATGTGGAAGCCTTTCAACATACCTGATCTATGGAAAGAATCTGCTAAACATCTTGAATCCCCACAGGATTAGAGAGGAATATAGGACCACAATAAGGCAGAGAAGAGATAGCAGATAAGGAGACAAAACTCACAGAAGAGAAGGATTTACAATACTGTAGTGAAAGCCTGAATAGCAACACAGTAAATTATGCCCTGAGCCCTGCTCTGAATGAAAAGAGTACAACAAAAGCTCTGAATAGACAAGTGAGCACTATTTGTCCAGCACACTGAGACAAGCATCCTGCAGGGAAACCCCCCCTGCCATCCCATAATGGAACTCCAGCCCTTCACCAGGCAGGCCAAAAAACAACCTCCTCCTAGCAATTCTCTTTTTTTTTTTAAACTTCACAGGGTTTGAGCTGAAACTTTTGTGGTATCAGAGTTCCTTTGTTAGGCTGCATTACCATTAAATCCCTGTAAGCCTGTTTTATACTTCTTGACTAATTTGCTTGTGTGGTTGTATTAACCAGAATCATGTAGCTCAATAGCAGGGTGTTTTGTTGAACATCCAACACTGGCAACAGCATAAGAACTCCATAAACCCCTTGCTGTTGGCTCCATGGGGAGGAAGGAATGAGGATAGTATCAGGAAGATAGGGCCAGGCTTTGTTCTGTGGTGCCCAGGGACAGAACTAGAGGCAATGAGCACAAACTAGCACCCAGCAAGTTCCAGCTGAACAGCAGGAGGAACTTTTTTTCCTTTGAGGGTGCTGGAGCACTGACCCAGGCTGCCCAGGAAGGTGCTGGAGTCTCCATCTCTGCAGAGATTCCAAACCCAGCTGGACACATCCTGTGCAAGCTGTTCTAAGTTCTCCTGCTCTGGCAGGGGGGATGGACTAGATGATCTCCAGAGGTCCCTTCCAACCCCTAACATTCTGGGAGTGTGTGATGGTGAAGGAGTCTAGGGGGAATACCATGTAAGGAATGGCTGAAGTCACTTGGTTTGTTTAGACTGGGGAAGAGGAGACCTCATCCAGTCTACAGCTTCCTGCATAGGGGGAAGCAGAGGAGCAGGAACTCATCTCTTCTCTCTGGTGACCAGCAAGAGGACCTGAGGGAACAGCATGAAGCTGTGCCAGGGGAGGGTTAGGTTTTCCTGCAGAAAAGGCCTTGGGGTGCTGGTGGCTGAGAAGCTGGCCATGAGCAAACAGTGCACGCTGGCAGCCCAGAAGCACAATGGCATCCTGGGCTGCAGCAAGAGAAGCGTGGCCAGCAGAGCCAGAGAGGTGATTCTGCCACTGCACTCTGCTCTGCTCACACCTCCTCTGCAATACTGGGTCCAGTTCTGGAGCCCTCAACACAGAAAGGCCATGGAGCTGATGGAGCAGGTGCAGAGGAGGCCACGAGAATGCTCAGGGGCTGGAACACCTCTGCTCTGAGGACAGGCTGAGGGAGCTGGGATTGTTCAGCCTGGAGAAGAGAAGGCTTCAGGGGAGCTACTAGTGACCTTCCAGGACCTAAAGGGAACTTCCAAGCAGGCTGCAGAGGGCCTGTTTGCAAAGGCCTGCAGGGAAAGGACAAGGGGCAATGGTTTGAAATTGGAGAAGAGTAGATTTAAACTGGATATTAGGAAGAAGTTCCTCCCCACGAGGGTGGTGGAACACTGGCCCAGGTTGCCCAGGGAGGTGGTTGAGTTCCCATCCCTGGAGGCATTGCAGGTGAGGCTTGCCAGGGCTCTGGGCAAGCTGCTCTAGTTGGGGATGTCCCTGCCCACTGCAGGGGGGTTGGACTAGATGAGCTCCAGAGCTCCCTTCCAACCCAAACCAGTCTAGGATTCTATGATATTAGGAGAAGGTTCTTCCCCCAGAGGATGCTGGAACACTGGCACAGGCTCCCCAGGAAAGTAATGACAGCACCAAGCCTGACAGAACTCCACAAGCATTTGGACAAGACCCGCAGGCACATGGTGTGATTTTGGGGGTTGTCCTGTGGTATAGACAGAGTTAGATTTGATGATCCTTGTGGATCCCTTCCAGCTGAGGATGTTCTGGGAAGCCCCACCTGCACTTGTGGCACTGGTAGACGTTCTCTCCGCAGTTGCCGCACACTCCCGGGTTGGCTGGGACCGAAGCGCTGCAGCGAGGGCACTGCAAGGTCTCTGTGGAAGCTTGGTAATTCTCATAGAAGTCTGCAAATTCAATCATCAGGTTGGAAGCCACAATGGGCAGAGGCAAATCAATCTTCACCTCTGTCTGGCCTGGAGTCAGCTGGACTTTCTTAGCTTTGTGCCAACGAGCTGGCCTGGGAAGAGGAAAGCAGAAGGCATGGTTGTTGGGAGCAGGGAAGCACCCTCCCCACCCACATATGGAGAAGAAGCCAAACACAAGCGTCTCGGCTCCAAATCTACTTGAGATGGGATGAATGGAGAGCACTTGGAGGATTGGTTTTCCTTAGCTTCTGTATTGACATGATATGTAGCCAGAAATATATTTTAAGCCTTTATCCTCTTCATAGAGAGAGAGAGAGAGACTGTTTAGGATTAAGGAGCTGTTGATGCCTCATGGAAAAAAAACCACTTTAATTCTACAGACATTTTTCTAGGGATTTTCACCTCCATATTTTTTTTTATTAGTAAGGACATTTGCATGAAAACAGGATATTGATTTCTAAAGATCTCATCTGCTCCCACTGCTTATTCTCAACCTGAAGTCAGAATCCTCTCTTTGTGACATCATAATCCTCTCCACAGCAGCCACTTGTGATGTCACACAGGATTAAGACTTCAAATAAGCAATAAGCAGCAGGCACAGATTAATCCCTAAGCCAAAGAGATCTGATTCTGGGGAGAACATCTCAAGAAGTAAGAAAGGGAAAGCACAGAGGCAGAACTGGCTCCAGACTGAGCAGTGTATTGAAAAGGAGCCATTTTTCCTAGGTAGAGCAGCAGCTAAGAGTTGGGTCATCCAACTTCTGATTTTAATATGGCTTCAAACCAGTAATGGTAATGATTTCTGCACTTCTGGACATGCTGCAAGGTCCAAATCCCTTTTTTCTGGGTCAGTCTCTTCAGGAGGTCCCTTCCAACCCTAACCATTCTATGATTCTATACTTCAGGGGGACCTACTAGTGACTTTCCAGTACTTAAAGGGAACTTACAAGAAGGCTGCAGAGGGCCTGTTTGCAAAGGCCTGGAGGGAAAGGACAAGGGGCAATGGTTTGAAATTGGAGAGGAGTAGATTTAAATTAGACATTAGCAAGAAGTTCCTCACCACAAGGGTGGTGGAACACTGGCCCAGGTTGCCCAGGGAGGTGGTTGAGTTGCCATCCCTGGAGGCATTCCAGGTGAGGCTTGCCAGGGCTCTGGGCAAGCTGCTCTAGTTGGGGATGTCCCTGGCCACTGCAGGGGGGTTGGACTAGATGAGCTCCAGAGCTCCCTTCCAACCCAAACCATTCTATGATTCTATGGTATTGATACTGCTCCCCCATACAATTAAGGTAGGTGCTTAAAATGGAAGCTGAATCAAGTTTGGATGAATAAATTTCAAGCTCTAGGTGAAATGTGAATCTTTTTCTTCAACTATTTCTTGGAGGACATTCAGAACAATCCCCCCCACCATGGGCTGGCAGGGATGAGTAACACTCTGAGAAGGTGTGTTAGGTAAAAGAAGCAGCCAGGCATCTCAGTGGAAATCACCACGGCAAAGTCAAGGAGTAACATACTTGTTTTTCAGCTCCACTATAGCTTGCACTGTCCTGTTGTTGTAGTAGAGGTTGATGGTTCTGACCATTTTGGTTCGTTTCAGGTCTCCTATCTTCACTGTCACTTTGCTGATGGTGTGGCTGCCAATGAGCTTCACCACTTGCTGCGTGGTAGTGTATCTCGTGTCCACTTTAATAGAGGAGAGCTTGATGTACTGAGAAGACAAAACCAAGCATGAGATGCCTATGTGATGCCATCCCCCAAACCTTAGACACACAGCAAACCAGCCTGCTGTAAACAGCTGGCATCCCTAGGATTGGAAAGAGGAATTACTTACACAGAATGGCACCTCTGGATTGTTGCAGACAAGGCAAGGATCGCTTTCCAGGTAATAGCCATCAAATTCCACCAGCCCAGACAGTGTGCTGGAATGAGGTGAAAGAAAGTAACAGATGGAATTTGGCATTCATAGAATCATACAATCATAAAATCAAAGGACTTTTCCAGCCTTAAGATCATCATCAAGCCCAACTGTTAACCTAACACTGCCAAGTCACCACTAAGCCATGTCCCTCAGCACCACAGCTCCATGGTCCTTCAACACTTCCAGGCATGGTGACTCCAGCACTGCCCTGGGAAGTCTGGGTCAATGCTTAACCACTCCTGCAGTGAAGAAATTGTTCCTGATATCCAATCTAAACCTCCCTTGCATAACTTGAAGCTGTTTCTCCTTGTCCCATCACTTGTTCCTTGGGAGAAGAGATCAATCCCTACTCCTTTCAGGGAGCTGGAGAGAGAGTGAGAAGGTCTCCCTGAGCCTCCTCTTCTCCACACTAACCAAGCCCAGTGCCCTCAGCTGCTCCTCACAACACTTGTGCTCTAGACCCTTCCCCAGCTTCCTTGCCCTTCTCTGCACACACTCCAGCACCTCAATGTCCTTCTGGGAGTGAGGAGCCCAAACCTGAGCCCAGGATTGGAGCTGTGGCCTCCCCAGTGCCCAGTGCAGGAGGACAATCCCTGCCCTAGTGCTGCTGCCACACTAGTGCTGATCCAAGGCAGGATGCTGTTGGCCTTCTTGGCACCTGGGCACTCTGCTGGCTCTGCTTCACTGTTGATTCTCCAAGTTTATATCCTCCAACTGGTCCTATTATTTATTAAAATAACATTTCCTGAACCTGAAAGCAAAGAAGCTAAAGCCAAAGCCCTGCAGATAGCACACAAAATGTCACATTTCTCAGGTGGCAACTAGGAATTTGCTCTTCTCCCCAGAGCAGCTGCAGCAACCTTGCAATCTCAGCAGGGCTCCTTTTCCTCCACCACCATGTTATTAGAATAATTAATTGCAGCTGAAAAGCTTGAGTAAAAATGGCTCAAAAGTCAGGAGTAACTCACTTGTAAATGTTGGAGTTGGGGTGGTTGGTGAGGATGTGGTTCTGAGTCCTTAGGATCTCCACTGCCTTTTGGGAATATTCCTTCAACTGAAATACAAGCAGGGAAACACTGGCTTCTCAACACTTGTTCTTTTTATTGCTACAAAGATTCCTCATCTTGTGGCATTCCAGGTCCTCCCAAAGATGCTCACACTACACCCAAAGGAATTTCTGTGGTTCAGTCATAACCCAGGAATGTAGCAGACCCTAAAATGAGACCTTTAGCCCAGTAACAGTGCAGTATGTCAGCCAATCTCTGCCAAGATTCATAAGGCATTTCCAGCTCTTTAAATACACACACTCTGTCTCAATTATTTCTTCTCAAGCCCACTGATCCCCTAAGAAATCCAAACACTTCCTTTGCCTAAAAGTTGTGGTTACCAAAGATTTTGAAGAGCTGAAATATCAAAATAAATTTGAGCTAGCAGATAAATGTATTTTCCCCACAAAGGATGTATTTTCCTGTACTAAAGTTGTTTTCTACATTAAAACCTCCCAAAATTCAACATCCTCCCCCTAGAAAAACAACTCATCAAAACTCCCAAAATAATAAACCAAAAAACCCCCCACTCCTCAATGTTTTAAGGACCATGCCTTTTTGAACATTCAAAGCTACATCAGAAGTTCTTTTGGACAGAAAAATCTGTCCCAACTGTATCATAAACAAGCACTAACATCACTCATGGGAAGCAGGACCACCTGGGATGCTGCATTTCCTTGTCAGAATGCCACTGTACCTTTCTCTCAGTCTGCTGGGTTTTCAGAGAGAAGTATCCCAGGAGATCTACAAATTGGGCAGCTTTTCTTCCATAGGCTGGAAGTTCTGGCCAGATTGACCACATGAGATCCAACAGTAATTCCTGCTGAGACTTGTTAGAGTTCCTGTTGAATGGATTAGGGATCAGTTAGGCTTGTAAAGACATCTAGAGTGCATGGCACAGGAGCTTACTCTAAAGGGAAATACATGCTACACTTCATCAAGCATAGAGACTTCCTATCCATCACAGTTCAGACAGTTGAATCTCACTGCTTCCTGCCACCACCAGCTGCTTGCTAGCACTCTCTGAAACAAAAGCTGCTGCCTTGCAACAAGTGAAGAGAGTTCTAAAGGAGTTCAGCACCCTGAAGTGTGCCTTTCTCTACACAGCTCCCAGCTTTTTAACCCTCAGGCTGCATCTACCTCAACAATTCACTCATAACAAACAACTACTCCAGGAGATGTCAGCAGCCAGATTCTACAGGCAGCAATAAATTGCTTCTAGCAGATGCTAACTCAAGTCATAAATAAGTCACAATTTCTATCTCCAGCCCCAAGAACTGCAAAATAGTGTGAGCAATTCAAGGGGATGCAATCATCTGTAAGCTTCAGCATCCTTCAGGAGAGAGACCAGATGCTGCCCCTGTCCCGAGGCCCCCCCGAGGGCGCCCGAGGCCCCGGCGCTGGCCCTGCTTCTTTTTTTTTTGTATATTTACTGGAAATAGCCTAGACTAGATAATGGGATAATTTGGGTGTGAGGTACAACACAAATCAGGCACAGTCTGACAATCCCTTGTGGTCTCCTGTGCCCCTGGTGCGGTAACTGTGCCAACAGCAGAGGGAGCATTAAACTCATTGCCCACGGGAAAGTGTGGGGAGTGATACCCATGTTCCTAGAATCCTTGCATGGGTAGGATGAGCTCATTAGCCTTCTGGCAGTCATCCTAGGAGAAGGACAACTCTGATTTCAAACCTGGGCAGATGGAGCTCGTTTAGCCCTGTAAGGCCTCCCAGCTAAGAGGTTAAACCTCCATCCTAAGGACTTGGCTGCCANATGAGTTTAATGCTCCCTCTGCTGTGGGCACAGTTATCACACCAGGAGCCACAGGAGACCACAAGGGATTGTCAGACTGTGCCTGGGGTGTGAGGTACAACACAAAAGGCTGCAGCGAAACTGGGTGAGCAGCTGGACCCAATCTGCAGTCTGACATCTTGATTCCCCAATCAACATCCTGAATAAATCAACATTTCAAGACAAAGATGGACCTAGGGGGGTTGGTGTATAACAAAAGGGGACCTAGGGTGGTGGTAAATGAAACTTGAGGTTAGCCTGTTGCATATGTAAACTGTGTTGATAGTTTCAATTGTAATAATCCCAGAAACTTAATGCATGTGTATGGCAGCCTGTTGCATATGTAATAATTTGTAGCATAAATAGAGCACGGCTTGAGCAGCAAGGGGTGTGTATTTTGGTAGAGATATCCCCTGCACACCCAGCACTGAAGAATAAACCTTTTCCATGAGTAAAATATTGATTTATTTCCTTAATTCAATTTGGCACCCCCTGCCACGAGGGCAGAGCTCTCCACAACTGCTCAGTGACTCCCTCCCAGCTCACCTGTAGATGTGAAGTGCAAGGCAGTGGGCCTGCCACCTCACAGAAGATGAGTTGGACTCCAGCAAGAAGCATCTCAGGAACTGTATGAGGGTTTCCTTATCAGCAAACTTGTTCAGCTGGTTCACTAGAGCTGTACACAGTTGATCTTCCTGACTGCCTGAATTCTCACCTAGGGGACACCAGGTGGGGCAGAAGAAAGAGAGACTTAAAGCAGATGAATGGAGAACCTCACAGGCAGGCCAGCTTTCTATTTGATAGATCATAGAGTGAGGATAATGGGGACAAATTACTGTGTTTCAGGCAACAAAACAAGTTTAACACTCTGCTTTCCAAAAATACAACCTACTAGTCCTTGAGTAACATAGAAGAAAACTGCTGGAAAACTTGCTATTAAGGACATGAGAAATGTGCTACACATCCTGAGAGAGAGAAAAAGGGCAGTGAAAAGAGGCACAGAGAAGTATCAGATAGAGAAAGCCAAAATGCTTCCCTGAAGAAAAGCCAAGAGAGAATTTATGCCCATGACTTTTATAGGAAAGCTTAATTACTTTCCCAGGACTCTGCATAACCATTAAGTAGCAGCCCTGGCTCCAACATAGCTCACAAGTCAGACACAGGAAACAAGTCTGAACAAAATCACTGAAGAGCAAAGCTAACTGGTTGTGCATCTCAGTACTTGTTTGGATCCCCAGGAGCATTGCAACCTCCTATAAGCCAGCATGGGCAAGTAGGTAGAAGCTACTTCATCACCTCAATAGTAAACTTCCATTAGACAAGTTAATAAAAGTAGTGGGTCTGGGATATACTCAGCACTTCATTCTAGCCCCAACTCATGAGGGCTTCATAGAACCATAGGAGGTTTTGGGGTTGACAGGGACCTCTAGGGTCATCTAGTCTATCTTTGCCTCTCTCCACTCTACATACAGTAAAACTGCTCTTCCCTCAGATCTGCTGCTGTAGTCTTGCCTCAATCCTTTCACAACAGTGCTGTTGATCACAAGGAGAAGCAAGCAGTTCTCTCTAAACAGAGTAAGAAGGGCTGGGAGGAGCAGACATCACCCTTCAAAGCACCACAGCACAGGGCTCAGCAGCAGCTCACCCTCTCGCTCCTTCTCCTTTTCTTCTTTCTTGCTTTTTTTAGTGGAGGATTTGCTCTGTGTTGCTGGCTGCCCAGAGCCAGATGCTGCAGGAGCAGAGGTGGAAGAGGTGCTTGATGATCCAGAGGAGGAAGCTGCAGATAGCACTTTGCTGCCACACAGAGCACAAGAGAGCAGCTGCAGGAGAACTGGTGACACTCCTTCATCTACCAGGAAGCTGACTTGAAGGAGGAAATAGAGAACAGCTGCAGAGAGAAGGAGAGAATGTTTCAAGCCTGAATGAACAAATCAAAACCAAGCAAAAATATCCCAACCAAACCAAGCTTTGAACAGGACAATGACCATCCCACAAACTCACTGAACCTACACTATGGAAGCACGACACTTGGCTACACCAAGGTGAAGTGTTTCACCCTGGCAGCACAAGTAAGAGAACACAGATGGCCTCAAGTTGCACCAGGGGAGGTTTAGATTGGATATCAGGAGGAATTTCTTATCTGAAAGGGTTGTTAGGAATTGGCCCAAGCTGCCCAGGGAGGTGCTGGAGTCACCATCCCTGGAGGGGTTGAAGAAACATCTAGATGTTCTACTCTAGGGCCAGGGGTTAATGTTCTGGAGGTGCTAGGGATGGTTGGACTGGATGAGCTTAGAGGTCTCTTCCAACCTTCATGATTCTGTGAAAGATTTCCTGTTAGATATCCATTACACCATATTGCATCCTTTAGCTAAGGAACAGATGCAATCTCTGATAATTAGCACTGGAAACAGTTCAGTCCTCCTCAAAACTCTCAGCTTTATCCCCTTCTCCTCTGCTCAACTTGCCCATGTGAGAAGCCTTGATTCAAACCACCCCTCTGCTCCCTCCAATACTCTCAAGAGAAAGAAAGAACTCACAGTCATCTTTAATGCAGAACTTCTGCCAGTTTACTGTTCTCTGCGTGGCAATCTCTGCACAAGCCTTTAGATGTTCCATCTGCAAGGCACAATGGG
>VWZO01010550.1:3592-17867 GCA_013396975.1 Bucco capensis | reverse complement strand
CCTTCCAACCCCTAATCTACACTGTGATACTATTTTCCTGTCTAAGTAATATGATATACAGAGCAACTGTCCTGCTGGGTCAAACACCCTGTTAGTTACTGTTCTAGAAGACTTCACTTGAAGGGTCAGGTACCATGATGGGTCAGAAGGGCATCTCCACACTCTTGTAAAGTAGCTTAAATGGGTTAGGGATTTCATGATTTAGCTCACCTTGTGTGTAGGGGAAAAAATTCTTGAACCATCCAAGAAACTGAATACTGCTGTATGTAAAATACATGCTAGTTTGTTGCTTATGGAATAGTAAAGGGTCCAAGGAACTGAAAGCCACTGCCAGAAATCAGCATTATTACTTGTGGTAGCTTTTTGCTCACTTTGCCCTTATTTCCACTTTATGTCTGAAAGAGCATTAATAACATTATCAAGAGAAAGATAATGACTAGCTTGCTGTTTGGAATTTCTTTACAGTGATAGCCTGTCTGTTAGGGAAGGTCACTTCTGTGTGTCTTCAGACCTTTATAGCCACCCACATTTTAACTGTTCTACGCTGGCTTCATTACCTGTTATCATCTCATCTGATCCTGTCACAGAATTACAGAATGTTAGGGGTTCCAAGGGACCTCTGGAGATCATCTAGTCCAATCCCTGTTGCTGCCATCTTTTGCTCCATACATTTGTCTCAGCTGTTTACCCCTCTGAAATCTTAGCTTGGCTTGTCTCTAAAAACAGTTCATTCATGGTAGTGGAGTGATTCAGTGGTTCATGTCATATTGTCAGTGGCATTGCTAGAGCACTAATGATTCTTTTGGACACGTCTCATGTTTGCATAATCACCACCTCAGTCTTGGTTTTACTAGTGAACTATCTCTGGAAGTTTACAACAAGACCTGCCTGACATTGGGTGTCTTCCACATTACTCTATCCAAGCCGTTTTATGTTCTGTTTCCTTGCTGCATTTGAACCCAGCATCTGGAACTGCAGTGGCCTTGACCTGGTCACTTGCTTTAGAGGATTTTCTTAAAAGGAATGTAAATCAGATAGGCCTCTTCATTCTATCTCATCTTTGAAGGCATATAATTTGAAGGGGGAAAAAAAATACTTAAAGGCAAGAAAATCTGGACCGTCTGGAATCCTCTAAGGTGCATGCTAACCCTTGACAACTCCAGCCCTCCTTGTAGCTCTCCATTACTGCTTCTCCTTGGCCTCCCATGTGCTTCATGTACCACTTGCTGACTCTCCAGAAAAATACTTGCAAGATTCTTAACTATGCTTGGGTAATAGGCAGTGTTAGATGTCTGGAGTCCTCTTCTGACTTGCATTCAATTTTATAATTGCATAACAGTTTTCTGTGAATGGTCCTTTTCTTTCCTTTTTCAGTCTGAATTTTTTTTAAAGAACCTCCGCTTAGAAACAAATGAATTTAACTGACTTTTGCTGGCTGCCAAACAGAGTTTTACTGAACTCTGGGGTTTTTTTCTCCTCCAGGGTTTTATCTGTGGCTTTTCAATAGCTACAGGAGCGGCTGCAAGACTGCTTTCTGGATATGACAGTTATGGAAATATTTGTGGACAGAAAAATGTCAAGGTCGAGGGAATAGTCAACAGTGGTCTGGACCTCACACACAAGAAGTGAGTATGTGATTCAATTGCTTTATTCAGAAAACTGGGAAAGGCAAAAGATTTCTTCTTTTAAGGGTGATTTTCAATAAAATGGGAAAAAGTTTCTAACTCCCTGCTTGTTCTTCTACACTCTTCTCAGCTAGAGAACAACAATCTTCTGTAACAACCAGCAGCAATATTGGAGAGCATATGTTAACAGATGTATTAATTGACAGAAAAGATGTACTGTTGATTAGATAAAAGAACTAAAAAGTGTCTTATTTCTGAGTATGATAGCCTTCACACTTACAAACTAACAGAAAATCCATAATTTGTGTGATTTTGCAAGGATGATTCTGTAACATACACTTACTTTGAATTGCTATACTAAAGATTCCTAAATATCTGATTTAAGATTTAACGTGGTTAGGTAATTGTTGTGTTACCAGAAGAATTTGAGTTAAATAAAATAGCCTGAAACTTTTGACAGATTTCTTCTGTGAAAAGAATGATTTCTGGATCTAACCACAGCTTCCAGAAAGGTTGAATGACTTAGAACTTAGGCAGCATAATTTTCCTACTTTATCTAAGTATTTTTGTGCTTTCTAAAGTCAAGTGTATTCAGTATAAAATTGTCAAACCTGTGTTGTGAGAGAAAATACAAATTTTAAAATTATAATTTTAAACTTACCATTAGTAACATGGTATCTGAGTTTGACAGTTCATTGAAATGTAACGGTTAATGTAATTAGTTTCCTACATGTGATGTAAGTTAGGTCTTCTTGAGGAGAAACAGCTACCCCTGCTAAGTGATTTCCTCTTGTAAAAGGCAAGATTGAAAGAGAGCAAATAAAAATAGAGATTATTTTTAATACAGTTAATGCATAGTGCCCATTGTTTGTCACAATTTTAATAAGGTTCAAAAGGATTAATTTTTTCTAATAAAAGTATTGTGGCTTGAGTCATGACCTAAGCAAATGAGTGGATATACTCAAATGGGATGTCATCTCCATTTGCTAAGAGTGAGAGAAAACCTTCTACTAAGATTATTCTGTAACTGTTCACAGTGAAGTGCCTGGTACAGTCCAGGGTACCCAGCTTTGGAAGAGGCCAGTTCTTACATATGTGAGTGATCCTTCCCACTCTCACACCCTATAGCTTTTTAAATTTGCTTGGCCATTCTTCAGAAAGGCTATATGCTTTGCAGAAACCATCTCTAGCAGATAGAGTTCCTGCAGTGTCTGAGGTGCAGTTCATGTGATTATTTAATGATAGTTTACAGAAACATTTTTCAGATAGACTATAAAAATAAACTCCTCTTCCTGCTTGTACATTTCAGTTTGTGTAGAGAAAGGGCTTTAAGCTCTACAGCTGTGGTTCTGGAAACATGAATTTATTTTAATTTCATTCTACTTGCAGGGTAATTGTGTCTTCATTTCTCAGTCCAAGGCAGAAAAGCTAAACTGTAAAATAACTTTTTCTTCCTTGTAAATGACAGCAACCCTTAGGCACTGTAATGAGGTAGATAAATGGATGCTGTTTGTGTGGATATGGAAATCTAGGTGGTAAGAGTGAAGAGCAGAGTCCTCAGGCATGTGACTTGATCTTTGCGCTTCAGATATGCTGAAACCGGTGAGATGAAATGTTGGATGGAGGATATTACAGCTGGTCTCATCAACAAACAGTGAATCAGTTGTCTTTTTATTTTTACAAAGAAAACACAGTACAGCTTTAAGAGGCTGTCCTTCAGAGTCAGACGTGGGATTATAGTCTAGTCTTGTCAGTGGATTCTCATTAAATTTATCTGCTTCAAATAAGCTCCTTGCTTTTGAAGTTCTGGCAACTATAAGAAGATTTAAAAAATCACCTTTTATTTGAAAATAAATGATGACCAGGCAGTGAAATGTAAGTCCCTGAAATGCTAGTTCAGTCTGATTTTTCATCATGAATACTTTTTGCTGCTTGGCCAGAATTTGTTTTGTACCATTCACTCAGGTAAGAGAAGATGTGCTTGTGCTGTTAGAGGGAAGAGCTGGGGTAGCATTCCACCATAATAAATGCTGACTCAGGAAAATGCCTGAGGTTTAGGTAGTGGGAAAACCCACTGGATAGTTTGCAGCATGGATACAGAGAATTTGACTGAGTGAAACAGTGTATTTCCTACTCATAATTTGTTTAGAGTGGGTGTGATCACTTAATTCACTTACTATTGTTGTGATAAGGTGCTTGTAGATCACAGGAAACAGTTGTTCTGTGAAGTACTCATTTGTCTTTAAAGAGATGCTTTGATGGCTAGCAGAAAAACAATAACACTGGCAAATGTAAGAGTGTACAAAATACTTGGAGGTAAGATAGGCTTGTTCACAACGATTTGCAACAGTGTTTTCAGAATCTAGGTGTTGTATACAATATGGTGATGTCTGTTACCTTACTGGTTTTGCAAGGGAAGAGGAGACTCCTGTATTTCCATGGGTGTGAATAGGTGATAGGACACTTACCTAGTAAGCTATCATTCAGAAGCCAGACTTGTTGATGCTTTTGGAATTTTTTTTTCCTTTTTAATCTCTGGTCATTTTAAAATTGTATTTTTAATTATGTGCCTAGATTTCTGGATTTTTCTATCAGAAGTGAAAAAATAAACAATATAAGCTCAAAACGGTAGTAAAGCATAAGAGGGGTTATCCTGTAGACCTGTAAAAAAAATAATTACGCATTTTGAAAGTTGTAATGAGGTTCATTTTTAATTACATGCCTCAGGATGAACAACTTATTTTCAAATACTATGGCTTTTGAAAAGTTAAAGAAACTCTTTCCTTATTTTCCTTTACGTATAAGAATTGGCCTGAAACTAAAGATGAGCTTGAAATTTCAGATTTTTATTATGGAGACAGGAGGTAGACATAGTAAGAATTATATGCAGTTATTTTTACTCAAGTAACTTTTAATGATGCCATATTTCAGAGGTTCTTTGTTTAACAAACTTTGACTTTTAGAAGTCTTAACAGGATTGTTAAGATCAAAGAATCGTAGAACCGTAGAATGGTTTAGGCTCAAAGGGACTTTTAAAGATCATCTAGTCCAACCCCCATGCTATGGGCAGAGACATCTTCAACTAGATCAGGTTTCTTAAAGCCCTGTCAAACCTGACATTGAACAGTTCTAGGGGTCCACAGCTTCTCTGGGCAATCTGTTCCATTGTTTCACCACCCTCACAGTAAAGAATTTCTTTCTGGTATAATGAATTTCCTAAAGCAGAAGAATTCATATCAATAGCTGGGTTTTTTTGGGACACACATTGTTCCACCCCAATGGCTAGTGGTCAACACCTATGCCTGCCCCAGTCACTGGCCCTGAGACCCTGCTTGCTTTTGTAGCTGACACCCCAGGCCTGGAGCACCCAAACTCCTGGTCTGACTCCAGTTACTAGCACCAAATCTGTCATGCAGGTGCTGCAGTAGCTGGCACATAGTCCCTGCAGCACTTGCAGCATCTGTGCCAATGGGATAGAGACTGGAATTATACAGAGAGTGAGTTAAGAAAGGATTTGGTAAAACAGTAGGACAGACTGGAGTTATCAGGTGCCGGTCTTGGTCAAACCAGTGTACTGACCAACATTAGCTTGCATTCCTTTCTTTCTGTCCTCCCTCTTTGTTTCTCTCTGAATCCTGTCCCATGCACCCTCCCTCAGCAGCTTGGCAAAGTCCCACTGTCCCTTCCTGCATCCTGCACCTTCGAGTTTGCATCCTTATTAGTTGCAAAGTCCTTGCCTGCAGTTTCCTAATAGCCCTTTGATTATTGTGATTGACCAGGTTTGTTTCTAGTTATTATGTTCATTAGCACTAATTGGTTGTGTCACTCCATTTCCTTATCATCACAGTTTGTCAGGGTGCTTAGCCAGATAATCTTTCTGAAAGGTAAGAATTCTTGCACTCCACTTATCCTTACCAGTTAGTGCCACTGACCAGGTTTGTTGCCATCATGACCACTCTTACCACGTTGGTCATGTTTGACTCTGCAGATTCTTGTTTGTAGGTCCTTTTACCAGATACCCTCAAAGGAGCAGATACTCTTCTTTCATGTACCCTTATGGTATGGAATAGCAACTGCAGGAACTTGGCCCTCATGAAGAGGAAGGTGTAACAGGAGTGTCCCATAAACACAAGTATTGTATGTCTTGGTATCAGTATTTTCTTAGAAATAAATGAAAACTGTGGAATTAGTGGCTTATTGCTCACATGCCGTTGCTTTGGCTGTGTCTGCAGGAGAGAAGTTTTCATGTTTGCACTTGTTTCTTAGACTTCTGTTATTTGTGGAGTCCTGAGATGTATAGTATGCAATAAGTAACAAAACAAAAACAAACAAGGAAATGAAAACAACAAACAAACAAACCAAAGAAAACCTCAGAAATAGTACTGGGTGATTTTCACAGAGGTGTGGACAAGGAAAGAGAATGTTTTAAGAATGTGAGTAGTCTGTTACCACATTACAGTTGATGTAGATGACGTGGGTTTTGATGGACTTCCAGAAAGTAAGGCTGTACTAAGTACTAATAATGCTTGTATACTGAGACTGGATAATAGGCATTTCTATGGGTGGAAGGTTAGACAGCAACTGGCATATAGGCTAAAGTGTTAAGGCAGGACCTAAATGCTTTCTAGGGGCAGAAGGGATTTTTATTGATTCAGAATGAATTCCCATCATGAGGAATGCAAAAGCAGAAATGGGATTTTATATGGTGGTTTGGTGTTGTTTTCCTATTATATTAGTCAATATGAAAAGAGTGTTTCAGTGTGTGTATATCACCAAAATTATAGGAGTTTGAAAGACCTGTTCAGCTTCAGAAGAGAAAAACATTCAGTGTCTGTATTACACCAAGAATGGAGAATACTATAGGATTAGCGTTTGTGAAGAAATGTGTATAGCCAGGAGAAGATGTTGGCTAGGAAGCTCTAATATGTACTTCATACATTGGGCTTTTAAATGACAGTGACTCATCATAGAGAGTTAGCAAATAGAATCTCTTTCAAATACTGCACTTGAACATTAGATAGTTCTACTTGAAATGTCTGAACAATTTTTATTTGAAAACAAATACTAATCTGCTCAGTTATATGGACCAGTCATACGGAAAATCATTCTAAATCAAAAAGCTGTTCTTCATTACTGTTATTATGTGTATTCATTAAAATAGCCATGGACTTCGTCCTTTTTGCAGCATAAGTATAATCTTACGGAGTTTATTGAGTTAGAAATCTTGAAGTCAAGTTTAAGTTTGGAGTGAAGTTTTGTAAATGTTCAGAGTCACATCTGTGAAGAGATGTAGTAGAAGTGATGCTGGTTTTATGAACAGTACCATTTGAATGGACTTGAGTCTAGTAGAGTTAAACATCATCTCTGTGTGATGCATAAGTACGTAAATATCCATGTATTTCTGGTGCATAATTTGAGTCCATGAATTCTTCTGACCCACACAGATTTAAATTGATTTTGTTTGTAAAGTAAAAGTAATTTACCTTTTTTCCCCCCCCCAGATTTGTGTTCTTCTTGGATCCATGCAACATTGATCTAGTACATCAGAGGATCAAGTCTCTTGCTTTGTGTGTATCAGCTTGCCCAAGGAAAGAACTAAAAACTCTCGCTGATATTCAGAAATTTGCAGAAACTAATGGTATGCGAAAAGCATGTCTGGTTTTGTTCATATGCCAGCTATCTTTTTAGGATTAAAAAAATACTAGTGCATTAGCTAAACTAAAAATGAAATATGTAGCAAGAAACAGTAATAGAAATAATGTGATTTTTGTTAAGATAAAACTTTACTAAATTTTACAGTATTAATACGCTTCTGTTATGTCTTGGACAGTTTTGAAAGTTCATTGTTAAAACAGGAGTACAAAGTTAAGAATTTCAGAGAATGTGTGACTTGTTCTCAACTCCTACGGAAATGTTCTGACATGACATTTCAACAGCATCACTGCTGAGCTGCACTTGTGTACGGGTTTAATGAGAGCAATACTGCTGTTTAATGGCACTTGATGCACAGAGGATGACTGTGGATGTGAAAATACTCCTGCTTTTACTCAGAGCTACTGTGCAGTTTGTGGTGGTTTTTTTCTTTACATACCCTTTTTTTTTTTTTTTAAGAGCTGCAAGGGAAACTGTCTTAATAAATGGAATATTATACCCATCTCTCCTAACAGCAGTACTTTATCTCTGTAGTAATGTCCCAGTTTGGGCTGCAGCAGAATTGATTCTGCTAAGGTGGTATCACTTCTAGCCAAGGTTCCTTTAAAAGTGACTGTATTTCTCTGAAAGCCAGCAATGTGTTTTCAAAACAGTGCCAGCTTCTAGTAGCTTAGGCCTAAATGTTTGGTTTACAGCTAAAGATTGGAAAGTAAACCATTTGTGATTCCACTGGGAAGTGAGGGAGATGCAGGATGAGAGCCTGCACCTATAGGGAAGGAACAGGCAAGACAGGTGACCCCAAACTGACCAACTGAGTATTCTATTTCACACACATCATGCTCAGTATAAATTTCAGGGGCAGTTCCCTCTGTGCCCTCTTCTTCGTTCCCCTTGCAATTCTGCTTTGGGCCCATCTTTGCTGCTTCTTGCTTCTGAGTCCAGCCTCCAAGTTCCAGCTTCCCCCTCCCCCAAGTTCAACTACGGTAACATAGCAACCAGAAGGGAGAGTGGGAGGTTTGGATCTTGGTGCTGGCTCTTTACCTATATTTGTCTGCTGTTACTGCCTTTTCATAGAAGTAGTTAAAGTTATTTTGCCTTTTCGAATCCACAAGTCTTGTTATTTCACTCAAACCATAGCAAGTAGTAATTACTGATATTAATAGCTCAGTTCATATTTTAACATTGTATGTAATAAAATGCCTAAGAGGTAACCAACTTTTGGACTGTTCAAAAGAAAGTAAAGACAGAAACTTAATTTGAAGAATTTGGGGGATTTTCAGCTATTCAAGTGGGAGCATTTTGTCCTTAAACTTTTCTACTTAATCTTTTTAAACACTGCAGTAAGATTTCTTTGCAAGATATGTAACTAATGATGAGTCAGTCTGGATGGCCAAGATTAAAGCAGTGAAACTGATTAATTTTCATAGAAAGAAATGAAATGTTGGTTTCTGTTCTGGTGTAGGTTATATGAGTACTTCTTATTTGAAAGCAGAGTGAGCTGAAGTGACCCTAGGATACTGTTAGTGCCCTTGGGTCTCCCAGAGCATTGTGCCCGCACACCTGGGTGTCTGACAGTCTGCATCAGGTATCTGATCTATCATGTGGCATTACAACAAGTGTGGAGCTGCACAAACAGCTGTGCCAGCGCAGTGCAATGGGTGGTCTGAGAATGGGAGCTTCTTCTTGGAAACTATGCACTGTTGTCAAATACAAGCTCACAGTAAAACTAGCCAATATCTACAATTTTACTCATTACCCTTTATCAGAGTGGGCTATTTTTTTTCTTAGTTAATGCAGGCCAGTTATTTGGTGGTGTAAATTCAAGGTAATTAGAAGTGGAATTTATAACTCTTGAAGTAATGAAACAAAGCCATGCCTTGTTTTACCACAGATGTTATTTCAACGCTTTTAAGTCAGGTCTCTTATTAACTGTACTTGAAATACGTTCAGTAAACCCATCCTTTAAAGTACACCAAAGCCCACTTTTCCAAAACATGCTATGGCTTATCCTCATGATTCTCCATTCTAACTGTATGTCCGTTAGTGTTCTAGATTTTAAAACCTGAAGATTTTTAAGAATTAGTATCACAGCTAATTGTTTCAGTTTACAGAAGCTTGGTGAAAAGTATGAAACCTGGTGTAACAGCAGAACAGAATCATTAATGAGTTCACTTCCTAGTTTTAATTACATGATGCCGAGCTTGTCAAAACTAGGTACTAAATTAAATGGAGCTTTCCTTTTTTAGATGAACTCAGAAAGACTGGAGTCTCACAGTTCAGAGAAATATTTTCCTTATGGTTATGTTTCTGCTTAAATGTTCCCCAATCTGTGCAAGTTTCAAAAAGTGATGGTTTGCAGCACATGAACAGTTTAAACTTTGGTCACATTGAATGTTGCATACGTATAGTAAAAGTGCTACCATGATTCAGTCTTGCAGTAGAGCAAGAAAAGCGAATTAGTACCAAAGCTAAACAGAATGTTTTTTCTGAGAGCCACTTTGTAACTATATGTAAGGGTCTGGTTTGGGCAGGACCAGGACAATTAGCAGATCCCCTGGTGTTAACTAGCCAGGTGGCCTTTGCTAGATGCGTATCCCAATGTTTGAAGGTTCCACCCCCTAATGCCTTCAGTGCAGTTTTTAACAGTCCATTATATCTCTCAATCTTTCCAGAGGCTTGTGGTTGATAAGGGATTTGATACACCCACTCAATGCCATGTTCCTTGGCCCAGGAGGTTATCAGATTATTTCGGAAGTGAGTCCCATTGTCAGACTCTATTCTTTCTGGGGTGCCACGTCACCACAAAATCTGCTTTTCAAGTCCCAGGATGGTGTTCCAGGCAGTAGCATGGGGCACTGGATATGTTTCCAGCCATCCAGTGGTTGCCTCCACCATTGTGAGAACGTGGCGCTTCCCCTGGCGAGTTTGTGGGAGTGTGATGTAGTCAATCTGCGAGGCCTCTCCATATTTATATTTCAGCCAGTGTCCTCTATATCACTGGGGCTTTATTCGCTTGGCTGGCTTGACTGCAGCACAAGTTTCACATTCATGGATGACTTCTGTAATTATCCCTGAGCTGATGTCATGTGGTATGGCCTTTGGTCAGTTTGGGTCAGCTGTCTCGGTTGTGTCCCTCCCAAGATCTTGTCAACCCACCCCCTTGGTGCTATGCCAGCCTTGCAACAGTCACAACATCGCATGTTATCTTCAACTCAAGGCACAGCAGTTCTGAGGACGGCTATGGGGACATTAACTCCATCTCGGCCAAACCCAATACACTGTAATAGTGGGTTTAAATTAAATAATACTGGGATCAGGTTTGGCAGTCTATTTCAAGTAATTGTAGACTCCACTGTAAAAAGGATAATAAGGAATTCTGCAGGCTTTGGATGTGACTGCACAGAACTCAGTTGCAGTTTCTGGGTTTGTGACAGAGTTCAGCTGTCAAGTTCTGAAGAAGGAGGGCAAGATACATGTTTGGTTTCTTGTGATAATCAGTGTTGAATTTTCTCAGGCTTGCAACTTCTAACACTCCACAAGAAAACTACCTTAACGTTGTAAATATATGGGAAAGAATGCAGTCAACTTTTCATTTTGCTCTTCCTAGCCTTTCTGAAAGCTTTAACACTTCCTGCAACCTGAAAATAGCAATTGTGCTGGAGATAGGTTCTGTGTAGGCTGTTGCAATTGTGCTGGAGATAGGTTCTGTGTAGGCTGTTGCATGTGCATGTGCATTTGAAGAGTTAGCCATTCTCACCTGGCTCATGCCACCCCTGAAATCATCTTACTTGGAATTGATTGTAAATTGCTGTTTAAGATCCCTTCCATCCACAGCAAATCCTGTGTTGTGCCTCAGCCCATTGGGAAGTGGTCTGTTAAGTTCAAATGAAGTTTTTGTTTTGTTGTTAGTTTTTTTTATATATAAACAGGATGGAACATAGTAAAACATACTAGCATCCTTCTATTGATTAATGGTTTTATAAATATGAGGTACAATCTTCCAGCTAGCTTAGCATTTATGGTACTGTTCCCAAAGTGAGCCAGCCCTTAAGATTCGAAGCAATTATGGCAGAGCTCTTACTTATTGTGCAGTACAGCTTGTAGTCTTCTGTAAGCAAGATTATAAATAAGTGTTTAGGGCAGGGAAAATGTTTGCTTGAGGCATGAAGATCATTTCATGACAAAGCAGCCTTTTGACTTTCTGAATCATAATGACGTACTAACTCTATTGGCTCTGCCACAGTCAGGTCCTGAATTTGCAGTACTTTCCTGTTTTAAGAGGAGACGTCTGTCCCTCACAAAGCCTGGCTGATCTTAGGAAAGCAAGAACCTTTAATCTGTTCAGAATAATTGACATTCAGAACACTGGGAACCATTTTGAAGCTTTTTACAAGAGGAGGAAAAAGGAAAAGAAAAAGCTGGGCAGTTGACCGCTCAGATCTTCATCCTGTGTGAAGATGCAAGTTGTAAAACACAGGAATGTTCTAGAGCAGCTCCTGCAGGTGAAGCAGAAAGGTGCAGTATTGGCTGAGACTATGTTCTAAAGCTATTCTCACACAGCAATGCCAGTAAGTGAGTCTGTAGAGCTATGGATTGGACACAACTAAGAATATTTTATGTTATGAACTGGCTGCTGCTAGTCTTTCCAAGATTTTATCACCCAGCAGAACACTTCAGGCAAGGGAGTACTTGGGATGCAATGTTGTGGGGTGTTTTTGTTTGTTGGATTTTGTTGTGGTTTTTTGTCTTTACACTTAAAGAAGAACCTATTTTGAGTAATATGGCTGAAAGCTGTTTTTTCCAGAAAGCTGTTTGATGCTTCAAAATACAATGTCCATGAAATATTGCAGTACTATTTCCAAGGACTTGCTAAAGTTTTTTGAAATATCCTTGAATTCATATATGACTGTGCCAAATGAATAGTGAAATGGCATTATTAAAAAGAAATACTAAACAATTGGCCATAACTTCTGTCATGATTAATTCAGTGGTAACTATACTGACTGGTCAATGTGGGAACTAATATTCCTGTCTGTTACATAAAAGCCTGGATGCAGAGTTAGGAACCTAAAATGGCTAGGTTAAGGTTACAAGGAAGTTTGTTTTTTGCGATACTTTGCTCCGGTCATGGACCCAAAATATTCTAACAGCTGGAACAGATCTATTCATGAAAAGGAAACCATGGAACTGAACCTGTGTTATGTCTCCAGGATACCACTTTGCAGGTGAAAGCACCAAGTATAGCACTGTGGGACCAGTAAACAATGTGTGCTCACCAGCAGCCAGGCAACAGTTGCTCTGCATAGTTTAGAAGTATCTTACTTTAAGGTTACAGTATGTTGGGATCTCAATCCAAACCTTATAGGACAGTTTGATGTTGTTAATCTAATGATTTCTCCAGAAGAAATATGTAGGAAGCAGAAATACACATTGCAGTAGGAAGCAAAAGTTGTATTACTTTAATGATTTGTTTGTTTGTTTGTATAGTTTGTTCTCTGAATTCTACTCACAATGTTTTTGAAACCTTTACAAATGATAATAATTTAGCAATAATAGTAGTGTCTTTGGTAAACTAATTATCTCAGCAAGGTAGATAATTTCAATTCTTCCTTAAACTTTCACAGGCCTTGCAACCTCAAATAGCAATAATAAGATTGACTGTGATAAGACCAGCTCTACTAACCTAGAATAACTATTTATGGGAATAATAAAAAAATTGTTCTGTGTAATTATGTAGGACAAAAGAACAAATAAATCTTATGGACATTTTTTCATCCATTGGAATGGTAGTTTCTTTAGATGCAAGATGGTTAATGTCCCTTGTCTGACAAGCTCCATGCAAGCACTTTGCTATTTGGCTAGGAGTCTGTTGGAGCGCTTCTATCAGCGCTGTCTCCATACAATTCTAAATATCCACTGGTCAGATTATGTAACTAATACATATGTCCTAGAACAAGCAGCAATTTCAAGCATTGAGGCCATGCTGCTGAGAACGCAGCTGCGCTGGGCAGGTTACATCTCCAGGATGAAGAACTACCACCTTCCTAAGGTCATGCTTTATGGTGAACTTGCCACTGGCTGTCACAATAGAGGAGCCCCGAAGAGGAGATACAAGGACTCCCTGAAACAACATCTCAGCCTTGGCCACATTGATCACCTTAACTGGTCTGCTCTGGCCTCCAATCGGGAGGTCTGGAGACACACTATTTTTAATGCTGCGGATGTTTTTGAGAAGGCACGCAGGATCACTCTTGAGGAGAAAAGACAGCGCAGAAAGAATCGTGTCTTGCAGGTTATACCTCCTAAGGAGTCCTTCTGCTGTGCCTTTTGCAACCGCTCTTGTCTGTTTCACATTGGCCTTTTCAGCCATCAGCGTGCTTGTAAAAAGTGCTTGTGAAGAGCGTGGATGGAGCCCTCCCAGGATCTTCGTTCGCGAAGCCTAGCCATGATGATAAGGAGTCTATAGAGGCACAGTTGAAGGGAAGAGATCCAAAGAACCTCCAAGAGCAGTTTACAAGCAAGATATTATAGTGGCATACAGTTGTTCACTGTTTACAAGAGGGAACATGCTCTTGGGTTCCAGAGCAAGGTGTCTCCAGTTTTGTCCATGGTCAGAGGATTATTGGATTACCCTAGTCCACAAGTCCTGAATGACGTGTGACATGTGTAGAGCTCAGGATCTGGCATTTGGTTTTGTTTGGCTTACACTTGTGATCCAAACAGAAGGTCTTCAGATAGAAGTTGGTGCAAAGAGACTCAAACTTCCTTCCCTGGCCATAGCACATCCTACCCTTTTTCTCTTCTGCCTGAACTGCTAGAAGTCACATGGGAGCATGAGCATCCACAGATCAACCATATCCCTTAGGCATATTTAGGTGTGGGGGCATTTGCATAAGACACTTAAACAGTAGTTTAGCACTGGTAATGTTCAATGTCATAATGACAAATCTGGCACTGAACTGTATCATGAATCTGTATATAGTTGCCCATATACTGCC
>VWZO01010549.1:217534-228794 GCA_013396975.1 Bucco capensis | reverse complement strand
TGGGAGGCAGCAGTGGGAGTGAGTTTATTGCACTCATGTGCTGTCAGTCAGTTCAATCTGAGAGCCAGAAATTTATTTTAATAAGGTGCCAGGCCTGAGCTAATAAACTAATTAACATTGCTGGGTTCAGGATAAGCTAGTTTAGGCACAACATCTTGATAACACTGGTAAGTAGATTCTGGACTGTGTCATCTCATTGCCCAGATGATGAGAACCTCCATCCAAGTGGAGTGAATGCAGCTGCTTGCACTTGTCCTTGGAAACACACTAATTCTTTCCCAATTTTAAGTTAAAAGCCATAGTTTTTAATCTCTTTTCCTCAAGAATCAAAATGTTTCACATTTTAATAGCACAGCTACCATTTTACAAGTCATTCAGTGATTTTTTTTCCCAGACTTTAGAAATCTGGATCTTACTGGCTTTAGCCAGGCTCCTGACTCAATGGACAGATATTCCCATTAATTTTTATTAGGATAGAATCATAGAATGGTTTGGGTTGGAAGGGACCTCTGGAGCTCATTTAGTCCAACCCCCCTGCACTGGGCAGGGACATCCCCAACTAGATCAGGTTGCCCAGAGCCCTGGCAAGCCTCACCTTGAATGCCTCCAGGGATGGGAACTCAACCACCTCCCTGGACAACCTGTGCCAGTGTTCCACCACCCTTGTGGGGAGGAACTTCTTTCTAATGTCCAGTTTAAATCTACTCTTCTCCAATTTAAAACCATTGCCCCTTGTCCTTTCCCTCCAGGCCTTTGCAAACAGGCCCTCTCCAATCAATCCCAATAGATTACTGAATTAACAAGTAACAAATGTGGAGAATGAGATAATACAACTTACCACCTTCTTATAAGAAAGTTATATATTAACACTTGATAAAGTCAGTATGACGTTTTCAGTCAGTTATAATGGAGTTATTCATTTTGAAATATGTGAATACCAGGTATGAATATCTGAGATATGAATATGAGAGTCCTATCAGGATCAGCCTTAAGATTTGCAATTCATTAAGAACCTCAAGGCAAATATTTTGAATATGACAGCTAGATTGTCAGAGCATTGATCCAATCTATTTTCTATAACACCTTGAAGGAGAGATGATTAAAATTCTGAAACCTGGATATATCAGGTGCTTAGCTTAAGTTCCTGTCAACCCTGCCCAATAAACATGACTGCAGGTTCCTTGCACCAAGCTGGATGAAATCCACTGGGTACTGTTCACCTGCTAAAAATACCTCCTGAAATGACTGTAAACTTACTATGATAGTTACAGTTATCAATAGACATGAGATACCATCACAGCAAGCCTGTGGTATAGGTATGTTAAAATAGGATTTACCTTTTAAAAACACATTACGAATCCAAGTGTTGAGGAATCAGTTTTTGTGATGTTGTGAGCTCTAGAATTAGCCTTCTCTGTATATAGACTTGTAGTGGAGGTTATTCTGTGGTTTACTCAGCACCCAGGCACAGTCTGAAAATCCCTTGTNTATACTCAGCACCCACTATTCTCATTGAGAAAGGGTGGAGGCTGTCTTGCAGCAAAGTAGAGTATTTGAATGAGGCATCTACCACCTGTCTGTCCAACCCAAAACATTCTATGTTTCCCACAGGTACTAGCAATGTTTTAAGTTCTGTGTGCTGACTCCACAGCTACAGCACATGTGTTTTCATTTTCTTGCACACCCCTAAATGGGCATGATTCAGCTACCTGATAGAAGAAAGAGTAGTTTTTTAACTCTGCTAGGGACAGGAGGTTGGAAAATTGAGTGTTAACACTGAGGTCTTTCATAACACCTTTGTAATCTCTTTCAGCTGATTGTTCTGATTGTCCAGTTCTACTCATATAAGTAGAACTGTATATTTGCAGTTGATTCCAGGTTAATTTAATCCATGTCTATAAATTGCTTTGAGATTTTTTGATAGGAAAGCATCCTAGAGCTATAATACCCTTTTCTTGATAATTTTTTATGGTTAATTTTCAGAAGCAAGATAAAACATTGCTTTTACAGCATTTTTCTCTACAGTGCTAACAAGAGTAGCTAAGGTGAAAGACCTTCATAATTAATCCTTATTTCAGTATGGTTCTGTTTTTAAAAGGAGCTTAGCAGCTGAAATTCATCAGCCTTTACAAGTGTCTTAGAGCAATTCTGGCTCTGTGACATTCCTCTAAGGCAGGCTTTTCAGTGTGAGTCTGCAAAGTCTTTTGTTGTTCTAATATCAAGGTCATGCAGCCTTCCTAACTGACTTCTGGCACACACAAAATCAACATAATAGTTGTCTTTGATGCCCAGAGGCAGTAGTAGGGTATAATTTTACATAGCTGACAATTGCTCCATTGTGAAGTCTGGGAAGAAAAGCCTTTCTGCAGTGTTTCTTCCTTCTTCTTACCGTGATTGTTTTAATCCTGTTGATCGACCTTCTTTTTTACTCTATATAATTATTCTGTTGTCTAGTGAGAGTGAAAATCAATCTGTATTAGTACTGAATGATAGCTTCTACTTTGTCTTCTATGCTCAGAGAGAGCAAATAGTTTTGGATTGTCACTGTATGTTCATAGTTGCATCTTTTTATGTGAACCATAAGCAATCAGGGGAAAAGAAGAAAAAAAGCTGCCTTAGTTGCTGCCTGTGTTAATCCACTCATTAGCTGGCAAAGTTGATGAATGAGTGGTCTCTCCAGAAGATGAGCATGCTGCTTCCTCAGTGTATACAGGGTGACCTGTGTAATTTGAGTGATGGTTCATCTTCACAGAATCACAGAATCACGAAGACTGGAAAAGACCCCCAGGATCATCAAGTGCAGCCTATGACCCAATACACCACAACATCTAAACCATGCCACTCAGTGCCACATCCAATCTTCTCTTAAACACCTCCAGGGACGGTGACTCCACCACCTCCCTGGGCAGCCTATTCCAGAGCCCAATCACCCTCTGTGTGAGGAAGTGCTTCCTAATGTCCAGTCTAACCCTCCCCTGCTGCAGCTTCAAGCCATGGCCTCTTGTCCTGTCACTAGCTGCCATGGAGAAGAGCCCAACCCCTACCTGACTACAACTTCCCTTCAGGTAGTTGTAGAGGGCAATAAGGTCACCCCTGAGTCTCCTCTTCTTCAGGCTGAATAGTCCCAGTTCCCTCAGCCTTTCCTCATATGGCTTCCCCTCCAGCCCCTTCACCAGTCTCGTTGCTCTCCTCTGGACCCTCTCCAGCACCTCAACATCCTTCTTGAAGTGAGGGGCCCAGAACTGGACACAGTACTCAAGGTGAGGCCTCACCAGTGCAGAGTACAGGGGGAGAATCACATCCCTAGTCCTGCTGGTCACACTATTCTTGATCCAGGCCAAGATGCCATTGGCCTTCCGTGCTGCCTGAGCACACTGCTGGCTCATGTTCAGCCGGCTATCAACCAATACTCCTAGGTCCCTCTCCGCTGAGCCACTCTCCAGCCACTCATCTCCCAGCCTGTAGCGCTGCATGGGGTTGTTGTGGCCAAAGTGTAAGACTCTGCACTTGGCCTGGTTGAATTTCATACCGTTGGTTATTGCCCATTCACCTAGCCTGTCCAGGTCCCTCTGCAGAGCCTTCCTTCCTTCCAAGAGATGGACACTGCCTCCCAACTTGGTGTCATCTGCAAATTTACTGATGGTAGACTCGATCCCCTCATCCAGATCATCAATAAAGATGTTGAACAGGACTGGGCCCAGGACTGAACCCTGGGGGACACCACTGGTCACTGGACACCAGCTGGAAGTGGCACCATTCACAACCACTCTCTGTGCTCCATCATCCAGCCAGTTTTTAACCCAGCGAAGAGTGAACCTGTCCAAGCCATGATCTGCTAGCTTTTTCATTAGGATGCAATGGGAGACTGTGTCAAAGGCTTTACTGAAGTCTAGGTAGATCACATCCACAGCCCTCCCTTGATCCACCAGGCGGGTCACCCATCTTGCTGCTGTAGTTCTAGAGTTGGGTCAATGCTAATAAAGGGTGGAATGAAGAAGGGTTATAGAAGTAAAAATTGCCTCATAGGGGGCTTTCAGGGGGTAAAGAAAAGCACAGTTTTACTTCCATCACTTCTCACATATGGAACTGATAGCTCAGTCACTTTTTCTTTAAACTGAAAATAAACAGTCTCTGTACCTGGTCAGATTAACAATCTTAGCTTTAGTCGCCTGAAGACTAACTCTAAAATGACTAATCCAGCAGTAATCCTCCAAAGTGTTAGCTTTGTAATGTCTCAATAGGACAAATTTTATGCACAATTAATACCCTAAAGTCAAGGCTATGTTATACAGGATATAAGAGCACTTGTGACATGTATATGTGTGACTTGCTCTCTAGAATGCCCAGGGAATGATGCATTTGTGCCCTGAAATGTAGGTAGGTTTACAATAAACTGTTATTTTCAGATTCAGTAGTCCTTACATGTACACTGATTTGAATGCTATTATTCATACAATGCATGCAGCAGAGAGAAATAAGGGCTGCTGTAAGGGATCTGTGCTGTGATTAATAGACTAGATCTAGTTAGGTAACATTTTAGGAGTTTTCTGTGCTATTCAAATTTCATATCAGCTCATTCAAGGATGTTATTTCTCCCTATCAAAATGTTTCATTAAAGAATCATAGAATGTTTGGGATTGGGTTCTATTAATGTGGTTAGAATAAACTGCTGAGATAATACTTGTAGCAGAAAGAGTATGGTGTTACTGTAGTTGGTCTGAATTGTCTCCATTAGGTAGTTTCCAGTGTGAAACAAGAAAAACATCAGTTGACACAGACTCTAGTAAAACCAGATACATGACATTTCAGCAATTGTTCCAGATTGTAGAGGTTTATAAGGATACAGGTATTGTGTGACATTCACATTCATTTCATGTTTGTGGTTTAAAAATAAAGAGAATCCAATATGGTATCCTATTCTAAGCACCTTCATGGATTTATTAAAAGGAGAAAAGTTTCCAGTGTAATTATAGTGAGTATCGTGGTATTATACTGGAAATGCAGATCATAGAGTTTGAAGCACACAGAAAAGAATATGCCAAAAGCACAGTAATTATACAACAAATTTCTTAAAATCATCTACATNACACTGGCCCAGGTTGCCCAGGGAGGTGGTTGAGTTCCCATCCCTGGAGGCATTGCAGGTGAGGCTTGCCAGGGCTCTGGGCAAGCTGCTCTAGTTGGGGATGTCCCTGCCCACTGCAGGGGGGTTGGACTAGATGAGCTCCAGAGGTCCCTTCCAACCCTAACCAGTCTAGGATTCTATGATTCTACATTAATAGTGTTGAGAAGAAAAATAAAATCAAATCTGACTCTCTGGGCACTCAAAGGCCCAGAAATAATCCTATCTGCCTATGACTTCTCCACTCTGCCATGCAGATTCCCTTTCTGCTTCTCTCCTCTCTACTTATGTCTGCATTTCTGCTCCCTGTACTCTACAGGTACTGCCAGAGAGAATACTGATAGTATAACTTATTACTGTGGACAGTGGAGCTATGCTTTTCAGGCACACTAAGTACAAGGTCTTTATCTTTCCAGTTCCAGTATGAGCATGTCTGGTAGTGTGGGAGGCCTCAAAAAACCCAAAGAACACATATTTGCTGACACAATAATTTAAGGGATATCTGGTTACCAGCAAACCAATTTCCTTTTATTTCCCAAATACAACCCCAATAAACAAAAGCTTTCTACAGCATACCTTTTCTCTGATTTCTCTAATAAGGAATTCATTACAGGTTTAAAAGAAATGAAAATAGCACTAATTAGCATACCAAGCCCTAAACTGAAACTTGAAATCTCTTTTAGTGTGTTAAGATTGTCTCTGTTCTCTAGCTCAACATAATTTGGAAGCATTAGCTAAAACAATAAAAAACACATAAAAGTTAGTTACAAAAAGAACTGACAGTTTAATTTAATTGTTTTCAGCTTTTCATTTAGAAAGGCAATAGAGTAAAATTGTCACCTATAATTCCTCAAATCTAATTTTATTCACTAGTTAGATAATTTTCAGCTCATACTACTTGTCAGAAAGGAGAAAAAAAGGTAAACAGCATTTTAAGAACCATATTTTATTTGAACATCTATTTAAACAACATTGTGAATATTTTAATACCTTCAGGATAGATAATGGACTTTACAGTACATTACAGCATTAAGTATTAGTATTGGTTTTGTAGGCTATAGAAGAAAAAGTTTTTCATTGTTACCAGTGTGTCTCATTTCCCACCTTTTTTCCCTCCACCATATCCTACCTTAAAATAATTCAATAACAAGCAGTGTTAGACAAAAAATGTTAACCCTTTTTTTGTGCACTAATATTGTGATCTTAAAAATCAGCTAACCTTGCTTTCTTGAGTTTTCAAACCTTCTAATGCAGTGCAATTTGGTCATCATTCAGATTTGGGCTTTCTATGTATAGAGAAGTATACTTCTCTATGTCTCAAACACGCAGTAATTTGTGTTCTACTTACTGAAATCTTGATTATTCTTTTGTTCAGTTTCATTTCATTTTACCAATAATCCTAAAATAAGCATTGCTCAAATAGAGGCATGGAGTTTGCCTCTGGTTGATTCATATGTATTTGTTCTTACTAGTGAACAATTTTTGTTATCCTCTCTGTTGTTTTCATACTTGCAAGTTCATGACTTGCTGGTATGATTTTCTGTTAATTTTCTGCCCTGCTTCTTGCATTCCAGAAAAATATGTTGCACCACTTTTCCCCTTGGCTAACCTAACCTTCCATTTCACATTTCTGATAGATTTTGATTGCTTTTGGTGATATTTGAGCTCATTCTATAAAGCTCCTTACAAGGGATATTAATTGCAATTAGAAAATCCCAGTGTACCAGTTTGACATAATAATCTATAATGCTTGAATGGGTTTATAAAGAATACTGAAAATATGAATGACAGCATGAACTACATATGAGACAAAAGCTATTCCCTTAGGGAATGGAGATCATTTGCTTTGTCTTATACATAATGCATCTCCTCTTTTACACACCATTTCCATGAAAAATATTTTTTGTTATGCATCAAAGGTTTGTTAAAGTCCTGAATGAAGCATTGGGCTCAGTTTGTTTGGATGTTAACATTCTGCTAGGATTTCTGCTATCTTGATTCTTTGTTTCCTATCACCAATTCATAATTTGTTTATTTTGGTCTTTGATGTTTTTCTCTTAGTAGAGTTTTCTGTTTCCTTTTGTATTCTTTGAAGAGTGAATGCTGCTGACTCCTTCTTGTTGGGCAAGATACACAGAAATGGGAAACTTTATAAAGAAAAAAGGTGCTGTAAATGTTTCATGGGTGCAACCGTGTAAGAGATTAATAATTAACCACATTATGTTAAAATTGCAAATATTGTTTAGTTCTCAGTGACTTCTCAAAAAATGATGATTTCCTTGACAGGCATAGAACAGGCTTGGCCTCTGCTCTTTCACACTCTGTTTGACTTTCCAGATGCTCTGCAGGATTTATGAGCAGAACTTGTAGTTAAGAGAACAGTTCAAAGTACAATGAATATTCAACCCTATAAGCAAGAAATTATCTCTGCCATGATACTTAAAGAAATCACTACTTTATGACAACTAAGCTAATAAGGATGGGTTTTTTGGCTACTTTATAGTTAGAATAAAAAGGTATAGATTAGCACTGCTTTTATTTGTTAGTGTCCCCTCTAAGTTATTGCATTTTGCTTTCATTTTTCAGGTTGTAAAATAATAAAAATTGGGACACAGTCTTTGAAGATTGTAAATCTCTCTAATTCTGCATCCCCTGGTCTTCCGAGTAAGCATGGATAAATAACAAAGAACTAGACAGTTTTCTAGGTTGGAATATAACCCTGACCTTTATAATGGAAGCATAATATAGTAGGCTTCTTGTTTGTCTTTCTGAAGGTACCTATTTATTTAATAAAGACTTCTGCTGAGGTGCCTCCAAAGTAAGTTTTTAATTTAACAATTCATCTATACCTCACCATCTAGGATACTGGTATGAAAAATAATGTTTAAAATAAAATATTACGTAAAAATTTAATAAGCTCTGCACGCAAATGATGTTCAGGTAAGCCAACTCCTTCTGAATGTTTGTGCAGTTTCTTAAGTTCTGTGTTACATAGTTAATGGACAGTAATTTTTTTTAGACAATTATGTTTATGGTGCATTTGTTCTTCGGTTGTTTTTTATTCATCATTTTGCAGACAGAATACCAGTATAACAGGTGTGTATAACTGCGGACTGGAACACATTGAGGATGTCATTTTTGTTCTAGTATTATTCGACAAGATGAATCTGGATCTCTTATTTGTCTATTTACATTTTTATTTTAATAAGCAAATATTTTTTAACGCCGGAGTGCCTACAGCCTGGACAGGCTGTGCCACCGCGGCAGGACACAGACAGAGCTGACAGGACCCCGATAAGTGGGAGGGGGTGGAGTGGGGAGGCGAGGAGCTGCGTGCGGCTGGGTCGGGCCGGGTCGGGTGCCTCTGCCCAGCGTGGCGGCAGCGTCTGGGGTCGCGGCCCGACGGAGCTCACAGGACCCCGATGGGTAGGAAGGGGAAGAGTGGGGAGGTGGGGACCCTCTGCCCGGCATGGCAGCTGAGGTCGGGTACCTCCGCCCAGTGTGGCAGTCAGGGGTGATGCCTCTGCCTGGCGTGGCTGCTGGAACCGGGGGCCTCCGGGGGCTGGAACCGGGGGTCTCCGCCCAGCATGGACCCGGTGCCTACCCGCCCGGCTGTCTGCCAATGTTGGAACCGGGGGCTTGCCCGAGCATGCCCGCCCGGCGTGCTTGCTCCCTGGGGTTCGGGGGCTTGCCCGCCCGGCTTGCCTGCCTTGTGGGGCCCGGGGAGTGGTAGGGTGTCGGGCGAGTTGTGGGGGTCTTCGGACTGGTGGGCAAGTGTGTGGGGTAGTTTTGTATGAAGTCTTGTAAGCGAGCAGTCTGAGGGAAGTTGTGTGGTAACTTGGTGGGTGGAGGCTAAGGCTAGGGTGATTAGTGGGTTCTTTTAGGGGTTTGGGGGCTCTGGCTGGCCTGGGGCCGTGGGTTGTACCCATGCCCTGTATGGGCCTGGTGGCCCGAACGGTTTGTTTTCAGCTTTTCTGTGGCTACTGCCTAGGTCAGGTTTGTTTTGGTTTTGTTTATTTTATTGTGTCATGAAAGGGCCGTCAGGATAAAGGAATATTCCTGGGTATTTCCCTGAGTTTGAGTACATATGGGTGGCAGAAAATTAGGGAGTAAAAGGCTTCTCCTAACTGTTTTGAGTGGGAAAGTAACCTGTGTACCCTTATGCGGTTGTGAGCTATGCTGGCAATGGTACATGCCTTCAGTAGGGTTTCCCATGCCAGACAGGTCTAAACCGAAAGGTTAGATAGTATATGTCTATGGGTAGGACGTGCTCATTAGATGTCTGGCAGTCATCCTAGGAGAAGGACAACTCTGATTCCAAACCCGGGCAGATGGAGCTCCTTTAGCCCCGGAAGGCCTTTCATCTAAGAGAAGGACACTCTAATAAAACCTACGTCCTAAGGACTTTGCTGCCAGTGTCCAAGCTTACTGGGCCCTGGCAGATGACCCTTAGGACTAAAGGGTGGGTCCAGCTCTGTGCATGCTGTGTTTCACCTAAAAAATCCATTGCGCAGGCTCGAGGGTGATATCCACTGTAAAGCCCTGTAGCGACGGGCGAGGGTTGTAACAGCAGGTGTTAAGATGCACCAGTAGCTGCAGACCCAATCCCGCATGTAGGTGGTTCAGGACATTGGTCGCTAGAGACTGACCCCGGAGATGACAGTTTCTTTCAGCAGCATCCTGAATGAGCAAGCAGCCTTTTTTAAGTAGAGCACTGCTTGCTCCATTTGGAGAAGGACCTAGAAAAGGTGGCCTAACCAAAGCTCATCTCCCTCTTCACCTGGTTGGTTAACCACAGCCAATGGGCATCTTCCTATAATGCAGTCACACAAAGATTAAGAGACAAAAGCATACAACTGCCTTTAAAGGTGTACCTAAATTAACTCTCACTTGTTGGAATATCAGTACTATGCTTGATACTGCAGTTAGGGTCGTTCTGAGTGTCGTTCTGCCCTAATTGCCCACTAACTATCATGCCTTAACATTGATATTGCTGCTCTTAGTGAGGTTCATTTCCAAGAGGAAGGCAGCCTTAGAGAATATGGTGCCAGTTACACACTCTTTTGGTCAGGTAAACGTAGAACTGAAAGGCATCTTTCAGGGGTTGGTTTTATGATTAAAAACTCCATTGTTCCTAGACTCGAAAATCTGCGGATAGGTCATTCTGATAGTATTATCTCCTTATGCCTTCCACTACACAATAAGCAACGTGTTGTCTTCTTTAGTATATATGCACCAACTCTCCAAGCTGACACTGCTGAAAAAGATAAATTTTACACCGACCTGCACTGTCTTATCCAAAAGGTTCCTGCAGAGGATAAGATCATTGTCCTAGGTGATTTCAATGCCAGAGTAGGAAAAAATTTTGAAGCCTGGAAAGGAGTATTAGGCAAGCATGGTGTGGGAAATTGCAATGATAATGTTCATCTGCTGCTAGAATTCTGTGCAGAACAGCAGCTCACCATCACTAATACTATCTTTCAGCAGAAAAATAGTTTGAAGACAACCTGGATGCATCCTAGATCTAAGCACTGGCATCTCATCGATTATATTTTAGTGCGTTGGAGAGATGTCCGCGATGTCCATCACACTCGTGTGATGCCTAGTGCAGAATGTCAAACAGACCATCATCTTGTGCGCTGTAAACTTAATTTCAATCTTAAGTTCAAACTTAAAAGGAGTGGTATCACAAAAAGGAGATTTCATGTTAACAATCTCCAATCAGCCACAGTGAGTTAGCTGAAAAAACTCAATTATGAGCACATATGGGTGATTATAGACCTGAAGTCTGGAAATACGGGGATCATGCACTCCATGCTAAATTTCACGAGTTTGTGGTGCACTGTTGGGAATTAGGCGAACTACCATCAGACTTTCGTGATGCAGTCATCATCACTTTATATAAGAAGAAAGGAGTTAAATCAGATTGTTCAAATTACTATGGGATCACTTTGCTTTCCATTGCTGGTAAAATCCTGGCAAGAATACTCTTGAACAGACTAATACCCGCTATAGCAGAAGGGATGTTACCTGAAAGCCAATGTGGTTCTAGAGCCAACAGGAGTACCACAGACATGGTATTTGTTCTCAGACAACTGCAAGAGAAATGTAGGGAACAGAACAAAGGTCTCTATGTAA
>VWZO01010549.1:189397-210004 GCA_013396975.1 Bucco capensis | reverse complement strand
ACCAGGGGCCACAGGAGACCACAAGGGATTTTCAGACTGTGCCTAATGTGAACTGCATGTGTTTGTAGGAATGACTCTAATTGCGATAGTTTTAACTATGGCAAACAAAATTTTAACTGGTGGCATCCTTGGAGTTTCTTTCTGGTAACCATAACTCCTCTCTGGTTAAGACACAGTTATATGCAGTTTTAATGAAACATACTTGTTGATGGCATTTCCATTTTTAAGGCATTTATGTTTTTTTTCCCAAATGGAAGAGACAGAGTCTTTCTGAAGGAGAAGTAATAATCCATCAGATATAGGCTGTTCCTTTTGGGGCTTTGTCAGAGCCAGTTAAGTCTTCATTGCTTTATTTGCACTGCTTAACAATTTACTTAGCAGGTAGGTTATCCTGACCTTAGTTGGAAGTCCTCATGAAAATTTCCAAATCAAAGAAAATGGGAAAGGGCTAATGGCTTTAAACTGAAAGAGGGTGGATTTAGTTTAGATGTAAGGAAGAAATTCTTTACTGTGATGATGGTGAAGCACTGGAACAGGTTGCCCAGGTAAATTGTGGATACCCCCTCCCTGCAAGTGTTCAAGGCCAGGCTGAAGGAGGCTTTGACCAATCTGATCTACTGGAACTTGCCCCTGCCCTTGGTAGGGGTATTGGAACTGCATGATCTTTAAGGTCGCTTCCAACAAAACCCACTCTGTGATTCTGTGAAGTAAACATGAGGGAAGAGGTCTGAGTGTATAGGATTCTTACACAAATGAAACAGAAAATCTGGTGCTCTGGTCTTGCATTTGGGGTGACAAATGGATGTATTGCAATACTTTTATTCCTCAGTGAGTATTACTTTACTCAGAAGTTGCCATTTCTGGAGGTGGATTGAGGAAACACTTGACACTAGTGAAAGTGATGAATTATGGCAGAAAATGTATTTAAGTTCTAGGAAATTCACCTGTTTAATTAACTATTTTTAGCTATTTTCTGATCTGTCTTAATTTAAAAAAAGGTATTTACTAAACATACTTTGGAAACTGGGAAATATCTATTATTTGGCTGTTTAAATATAAATATATCTAGTCTCCTTCACTGTTAAATGAAAATTTTGGAACAGGAATACCTGAAGGAATTGGCATTGCTATAAATTCTTAAAAAGGATGTATTTTCTCTGGAAATAAGTTCTGCTGAATAAAGACTTTTTAATGAAGTTTCAGTTGCTTTAGCAGGGGCTGTGGTGACATCATACTGTGCCTGCTGCTTGGTGTACCTGTGCTTATGCAAATAATGGAAATACTGAGTGGAAAAAGAAGCACTCACATTGAAGCTCTTGTAACAGACTTCTTGCAACAAGTACATTTTTTCCATAAATTATTGCATATTTACGAAGTACATGAAATGACAGAGGGTTTTTGGCTGCTTTTCTTCCTCTGCTTCCAAAGATTTCCTTGGAGAGTCAATGCAGACTTTCTCCTGAGTTCACATCAGCATTTTTTGCTAATTGTTCCTGATGCTTCTCCATATTGTGAACTTTTTAACAGAAAAGTAGCAGCAGATTGCCTTCCCAAGAGAGGAAGAAAAAAGTCCATTGATGTGATCTTGAAAGGGGATAAAATAGTACTTAAAATAAATGTTTACATATCAGTGCATACAGAGTGAGTGGTTAAATGACATCCAAAAACTTAATAATTGAATGAAAAGTCACATCTCTCACAGTTTCTCCTCTTAATTTGTCTAGATTTTTGCTAAAACTGGATTTCTCCCAGGAAATTTCTTATCAGGGAAACTATTTCATCAGTGATGCAACAAATGAACTCTGCTTTGCATTGGTTGGGGCAGTGACAAGCTGTGACTTTTATGAAACTCAGGTTAATTGCCTTCCTCTCTCAATCTGTGCTCACCCACTGTATCCATTACAACAATTTATCATGAAGGTTGTCATCTTTCTTTAGCAGATTCTTCTCCTTGTCCAATCTCTTTTTTCTCTCAAGTGTTATGGAGTTGCTGGAGACCATTAAACTACAAAAAATAAAGGTGATATATTCATAAGGAAAAAGAAAATAAGATCAGAAATGTTCTAAGGCCTGAAAGATGCTCATCGAGTAGTTTCTACAAAACTACTAAAAGTCTGTACCTACTAACCATTCCGTATGATTATTTGGACAACATCAGATTGTGCACACTTTAGGAAAAAACCCTTTAACATCTGGGACCAAGAAGTGAAAAAAGATTTTGAATTCCCCTTGCCATAGCAAGGTCTGACAGCATGATGTGGAGTTTTTGGGTCATCTTCCATGATGATTATTTATTGAAAACCTCTTAATCTGGGGTTTTGGTACCATTTCTGTGGGCAGCCAACTACTTTATTGAGTCTAATGCTCCAGTACATCTTTCAGCTGTGGCATATGCTGTGGCATATCTTTCTTGTTTTTTGTTTTTTTAATTACATATGTCAGTGTAATAGTTCTTCTTAACTAGTAATGACTGCCTATCTAAGCCTAGATTGATTTTCTGCCAGCTTTTACAGCAAGGTCAGGTAATTAAAAGGGAGAAAGGGCCGAAAGCCATCTTTGAACTAACCACCTTATCTTTCTTTATTGCTTATCTCTTTCATATTGTTGTACCATTTAAATTTAGATAAAGCTATTCTTAGAAATTCACTGTCTGCGTGCCTAGTGCTTTTGTTTTTGTTTACTGTTGTCCCCGTCTTATTGGGGAGAGGGGGGTCTTGGAGACCTTTCCTCAAAAGATTGTTCTTTTGACCCTAGCTTCTGGTCAAACCAGGACATATATTTTTAAGCTATTTTTCACCTGCATGGCCTTTAAAAACTCTTCCAAATTACAGTTATCATGTCACTTGCTGATGATTAACACAGTTTTACTCTTCTTAAAGCTTTAAGAATAAAATTGCCTGCCTTATTGTATTATGATAGTCACAAATTTTATTCAAAATGTACTTTCTCCATTTACAAAGATAGTCTAGTTAGGCTGGTTAGTTGCAGAAGATGTCCAGAAAGTGGAAGGGTACTCTTTAGCCTTAAATAATGAAGAGGTACCTGCTAGAATATGCACCGGTAGGAGTAATAGAGCAATCAGACATTTGTGTCCTGTGAACTCCACTGAAAAGCTCTCAGTCTTTTGGTTAAAATGAAATGCAACTTTTCTGCCTCTTTTTATACTAGTTTTCATCCATTTTTTCCCTTTCTGTTACTTCCCAAAACTAAATGTGCATGTACTCCAGTAACTACTTTTATGTCTTGCATGTCTTCATTCCTAACAACACATTTCTTTTACTCATCTGACTCTCAAGTGTTTGCTGAGTAACCTTTTTGATTAAACCTCAGTTTATTTTCAGACTGTAAGATATTGGCTTGTCAACTTACTCTTGGCATTTACTCCCTAGGGCACAGTTTTTATCTTTAGGCAAATTCAGACAGAATCTTTTCCATAAAGCTTCCTTTGAGACAATGCTGCATCAGCAGCAAGCAACATGGAAGTAAAGCAAAATGCGATGATGCCAAAGTTCAAAGTTTGATTTTGGCAAATGATGGAAGATTGTGAGCTCATGGCTTCAATTTGTGAGAAAACATATCTCTGCTCTCCAGCTAGAGGCAGCTTCCTGTTTCCTTTTGCAACATGTGTTNGGATGGAGCCCTCCCTGGAGCTTCGTTGGCGAAGCCTAGCCATACATTATAGCTAGTTATAGAGCAGTTTGGAAGTGAGGCCTGACAGTCTTTTGTTCCTCCCAACAGAGGCAAGGCATCTTTAAATGGTAGACATAAAATATGAACTCCTGGTTGTGTTGAAATGAATGACAGGAATTTCTACTGGCTTTGCCAGGAGACTGTATAGGGATTGTTGTTTTTTCTGACTTTAGGGAATGCAAAACTGGAGTCTGGAATAAAGAGAAAACATTTGTATATGTTGTGTGCCCTTCAGATCTCTGAAAAGCCAGAGTTTACTGATGTTCTTTTAATTACTGGACAATGTTGTACAGGAGTGTGGATCTGAGGTACTTGTAGCCCTGGTGGGAAAGATGCTCAGCCAGCTGAAACTGATTTGTATTGCACTTTGGAAAGGCAGCATGAGAGCCAGCCTGGCTGTTGTTAAATCACTTTCTAAAGCTGCTATTGTAAGTAGCTGTCTGTTCAGCTACTGAAAAATCAGCCTGTAACAAGGGATTCACTTTTATTTTCCTGAAACTGGTGCAGACAAACCTCTGTGATTTCCCTAGAGAAATCTTTCTGTTCATTTTGTTCTCTCCAGGTGCACGGCCACAGCAGTATACCTTACTTCCTCACAACAATTTACTATACATGTCAGGATTGACTTTGCTGCTGTCACTGAGATAATTTGTTCTTTCTCATGAAAGGAAAGTTGAGAATCAAGGGTAGTGGAGAGAATCTCATATTACACTCCAAATAAAACCCATAGGGAGAGGTTAATATTATACAACATTGACTACTTCTGATTAAAAAAAAAATCTGTATCAATTGTAATTTTCCCCCCACAACAACATCTCTGGGCTGTCTCACAGAAACAGTGTGATTCTGATAGGGAAGAAGAAGAGATGGATTACTTCTTTTTGTTGCTAGCTTTTGTGATTCTCACTGTCTCCTGCAATAATAATGGCAGTAATGATGGTGACAAACCCCTGAGCTTTAAAAAGAGGCAGCTATGCTTCCCTATACAACTTGGTGTTAGCTTTGAAGTAAAACATTTTCCTCATGCTCAGATGGTACATTATGGACAATCCCTTTTTCATTGCTTCTCTTGCCTGGTCTTTAATGGGGTTTTGATGATTGTTTTTTTCATAAGTGAGGAGACATAACTGTGCTCAGCTTGAGTGCAGAAACTAGGACAGATAAAAGGGAGTTCTGCCTCTACAGAAGAGGGGTTTTGATTGCTTCAAGCTTGTTCAAATTTATTTTAGAATGATTACAACGATATTAGTATATGTTGTTCAGAAGCAGTATTTTTTGTTGCCAATTTTTTGTCTTCTTTTCAATATATGTCCAAATCTGAGTGGAGGATATGGATATATATGTGTCTATACATAAAATCAAAATTTCCATGAAATAATAAATAAGGAGAAATAAGGAGAAAACTTGTGTTAGAACCTGCAGTTCCCAAGTGGGTCCACTAAGAGCCAGATCACTGCAGTGCTTTTCAGATTTTGTGGCAAAAAACTTCTGACTCTAGGCATGGGCAATGATGGACACGAGGATTCCCTCTTCCTTGGCACTGTGGCAGTTCAGCTGGGCTATTGCCTATGGCTTTTGAGGTCCTGAAGCACCAAAATTTACTCCTTTTTGGTCTGCAATGACTTCATCATGACTCCTGTGGAAAATGGCTCAGAATGATGCTGAATCTGAAATATTTCAACTGAATAATTTGGGCTCCACAAAGTAACATTTTCTGGTTGGGTTTTTCTTCACTGTGTATCTGTAGTGTAAAATTGAGTATAAAAATTAAAATAGTTGTGGGCCCTCTAGTAGTGTTCCTGGAGTTGCAGGTTCAGAGAATTGCAAGACTGAAATATATTGCTTAGTTTATGTATTCCAAAATTTACTGATCATACCCAGCAGCCCATACTTGTTTGGTCTCCATTGTGCCCTCTGATTATTTATATTATGGAAAAAAACTTTATTAGTATTATTTATGTACTATGCTGATGCATTCTTCTATAAATTCTAGTTTATTTGTAATTTTATTTTTATTACTGTCATTAAGCTCCTGAATCTGACCCTGGTTGTGCTGATTTTCCTTAAGGATAAAACCAACAGCAAACTTTACTGCAAAGATCTTGCAGTCTAGCTGTAAGACAATCGTTAGGCACTTGGTAGTCCCTCAACAGTCAATGGCTGTAATCTAATGATTTTTCATAGCCAGAAATAACCTGGCACCACTGCTGAAAGAAAAAGTCTCACCTTCCCATTGTCCATGGTCAGTTCTTTCACTGCTCTGCAAAAGTACCAGATGTCTTGTCGTTGTCGTGGCTAGGCTTCACGAAAGAAGCTCCAGGGAGGGCTCCATCCATGCTCCTCCTCAGCGCCTTTTCCAAGCGCGCTGATAAAAAGAGGATAGCAGATAGCACCCTCGAGCCTGCACTAGGGATTTTTTTTGGGTGAGACACAGCATGCACAGAGCTGGACCCACCCTTTAGTCCTAAGGTTCATCTGCCAGGGCCTAGCAAGCTTGGACGCTGGCAGCCAAGTCCTTAGGATGGAGGTTTAACCTCTTAGCTGGAAGGCCTTCCAGGGCTAAACGAGCTCCATCTGCCCGGGTTTGGAATCAGAGTTGTTCTTCTCCTAGGATGACTGCCAGAAGGCTAATGAGCTCATCCTACCCATCCAAGGATTCTAGGAACATGGCTATCACTCCCCACCCTTTCCCGTGGGCAATGAGTTTAATGCTCTCTCTGCTGTTGGCACAGTTATGGCACCAGGGGCCACAGGAGAACACAAGGGATTTTCAGACTGTGCCTGAGATGTCTTGTACAGGCACAGTTAACTGGACAAGGAACTGACACAGAAAAAGAAAAAAAGAAAACCAAAACATAATCTTACTATATTCTTCTACAATACACACATCTACATAAAGAAAGGAGATCGACTGATTAACACACTAACAGTTTAAAATCTGCACAAAAGGTTTGCAAGAGTACTAATTGGCTGTGAGGCACAGTGAACTTCTATTTATAGTACTTTCTTGTGAGATGTATGCTTGCAACCATTCTTTTATGTGGATATCAGACTGCTCTTCTCCCAGAGAATGATGATGTGATTAACTCTGCAGTAGGACTCCTCCATTTGATCACCTACCTGAAGAATTCCTTTCTTTCTACAATCCCTTTTCTTTTTTTTTTCATTCTATTTACTTTCACTCTCATAAAATCTACTGCCAGAGGAGAGTGCAAGAATGCCAGCTGTAGTAGAAAATCTGATTATGCAAATGATCAGAGTTTGTACATAGTTACAGAAGATTAACAGTGTGTGGTGTGAGAAATGAATGCAGCTTCTCTCAGGATGAATAACTTGAAGCTAATGTAGATGGGTGGATGAGAATTTCAGATAAAATCAGCAGTTCTTCTGCCTTCCTGCCTCCAGTTTGCTTCTTGTTTTTCACTCAATACTCTACAGAACTCCTGTTTTCTAGGATTTTGGAGAGGATAGTAGGAGTTTATAAAATCTCAAATGGCATAGATATTTGAACGGGGACCAGGATTCATTGTCTTTTTGATACGGTATCTGAAGCAGATGAATTTGTAACTGCAAGTAGCAGGTTCAAAGCAAGCAAAAAGTGATACTTCACGCAGTACATTGTAAAGCTGTAAAAGCTTATTGTCAGGCACAATCTGAAAATCACTTGGGGTCTTCTGTGGCCCCTGGTGCAATAACTGTGCCGACAGCAGAGGGAGCATTAAACTCATTGCCCACGGGAAAGGGTGGGGAGTGATACCCATGTTCCTAGAAACCTTGGATGGGTAGCATGAGCTCATTAGCCTTCTGGCAGTCATCCTAGGAGAAGGACAACTCTGATTCCAAACCTGGGCAGATGGAGCTTGTTTAGCCCTGTAAGGCCTTCCAGCTAAGAGAAGGACACTCTAATAAAACCTCCATCCTAAGGACTTGGCTGCCAGCGTCCAAGCTTGCTAGGCCCTGGCACATGAAGCTTAGGACTAAAGGGTGGGTCCAGCTCTGCACATGCTGTGTCTCACCCAAAAAAAATCCCTAGTGCAGGCTCGAGGGTGCTATCTGCTATCCTCTTTTTATCAGTGTGCTTGGAAAAGGCGCTGAGGAGGAGCGTGGATGGAGCCCTCCTTGGAGCTTCGTTCGCCAAGCCTAGCCGTACAAAAGCTTATTGTCCTAGGATTTTGTGGATACTAAAGGGTTCAAAAATTTATTAGATATGTTTATGAAAAAAAAATCAATGAAGGCTGTTGCCTGTTGCTCAGAAAGTTTGGAAGCCACAAATCAAAGGAATCAGAGAAAAACATTCTAGAGAACTATTTCTACATGCTGCTTCTGTTCTTACATTTCTGTCTACATCTGCTACTGGCCACTGTCAGAGACAGGATGCTGGGGCTAGATGGACTTGGCATGATGTTCTTGCATCCTCAGAGAAAATCAAGTTTTATCTGTTATATATCAGTTTCATATTTGTTTCAGATCCCTGTTTCCAGATAAAACTCAAACCACAAGCACTAGGTTATCCACCAAGGATTTCTTAATATCATTTCCATCATAGCCGAAACCAGAAGGAAGCATAAATTTCAAGGAAAAGTCTTGCTGACCAAATTAAAACAACCTATTTTCTCCCCAGCTCTCTTGCTTTCTGGAAATAACAGAACCACAGAATGAAGACAAACACCTTCTCAATGGTCCTTAAAGATTTGAGCTTTTCCCTGAATGAAGATAATGGATCTTCCTTAAACAGGATATCTTTAGGTTTGGGTATTCTGGCAGGCTGAAGACTTTCTTAGGGTACATACAGATTGAACTATCTGTGTCCTTCTTGTTTCATTAAAAATGTTTTGTGCTAAGCATCATTCTCCATTTCAGTGTCCTTGTGAAGTATTATCTTTATACTTCTGTAAAGAATCAGTATTATTTAGGTGTCATAGTTATATAATATTATGCCATTCTTTTCTTCCGATCTCATAGGCTTTTGCCTTTTCCCTCTCTCTTTAAAATAGACATGCTTTGGTTTTGTTATCTGATTTTATAAGAAAATCAGGAATATTAGGAATAGCAGCAATGCTATTCATGTGAAAGCTGATGAATCTTCATAAAACAGGTGTATGGTGCTTCATGATAACATTTTTCTCAGAACTTGTCAAACAGTTGAGTAATATGAGTTGTAATTTTCTCAAATGCATGATTTTCAAGCAGTCTGACTAAACTCCCTTGCTTTGATAACTGCAGAGTTTTCTTTTTTGTGTGTGTTTTAGACACACTAAGCTTTATTTGTGTAAGAAAGAGATAATTCAAAAGATAATTCAAAAATAAGGGGTTTTTTTGAGTATGAAACGTATTCGTTGTTGGCTTAAATTCCTTCATAAAGGAGTTGTATGATTGAAGGAAAATTGTCAGTGTAGCATGTTGGCCAAGTGAACTGTTGAAAAGAGCCTTTGATCCTGAGTTCTTCACAGCTTTGTGGCATAGTGTTGAGGAAATACTTTAATCTCTCTCTGCCTCTGTTCCCATCTGGATAGTAAAGTTTTCTGATGCTAAAGTCCTTAATGATTGGAGGTGTTGTGCATGCTGTGCATTCAGGCACAGCACCACAATGTTTGTTTTCACTTCTCATTGAAGGCTGCAGTTTGTAGTATCTGAAGTCCTCTCTCTGTGAGTTCTATAAATGTGTTTTTCTCCGGGTGGGAGGAGTACCTGACAGCAAGATGAGTACCTGGTGACAAGTGAGTCTCTTTACAGGGTATCGTTATTCTTGAATGTATTAATATTCATCTTTGCAAATTCCTTGTGGCCTATATGCTTATTTTTTCTAAAGGATTTCTCAAATGACTTTAGTAAACTAAATTAGCCCTTCTGTGAGTGTCTCCGGTGCGGCAGCAAAAATTGCTAGTTCTAATATGGATCAGGTCCAGCATCTTCTGGATTATAAGGGATTTTTGGACATTCTTATCCATTTGGAGAGATAAGCATGATGATACCCCCTACCTGACATACCCTTGAGAAAGAAATGCAATGACTTCCAATATCTTGAAATACTTATTGTCATTTGAACTTACAAAGTATGTAGTGTTTCAGATCAGCAGGTTTTCAAACACAGGCATAAGCTGTGTGCATTTACATGCAGCCTTGTTGTAAATACGAGTCTAGTGCATTCCATATTCATTGTACTTAGAACCTGCACAAACACTCTGAAGTTTTCTTGTAAAACAGGTAGATCTTCTCCTACAGTGTTTGGGAAACAGGTTACTGCAATCAGTTGGTCAGTCAAGAGCTCTGATTCTGCACAGTGTTCAGTGGAACTGTACCACTTGATTCCAAGTGACAAATGGCAGTAGTGTGCAGAAGTAGTCCCAGCATGAAATGGTAGGGAAGGAGTCCCCAAATACCATATTTCTAGATGTTATGTCAGGCACAGTCTGAAAATCCCTTGTGGTCTCCTGTGGCCCCTGGTGCCATAACTGNGACGACGACGACGACTGAAAATGAGGGAACACATGAACTTCTGCAGTAAATGTGCAAGAAACAGACTGGCAGCTTTGAAGAATTACCTATATTACTGTTACGTTTACTATTTGGCTGTTACAGTAAAATGTACATTTTTTTCATTGTACATTTTACCTAATGATCCTTTGCAGAAATCTCTGTGTAGAGTCTCTGCAAAGGCAAACTCGGAACAAATTACCTGACAAAAAAGCACCATAGCTTTCTTTGTCTTTGGGAAGTCTTTTCTTTCTAAGATTTATGTTATGTGATGAAATGAGTCAGATATATCTTCCTTCATCCCAGCATCTGTAAGTAGCTGTCTTTTGCCTAGCTGTTCCAAAAACCAACCAAACAAAAAAAAACCCAAAGCAATGATCTCGAAGAAGACAATTCTCCTTTAAGAAACATTTAGTCAGGTATGTCATCTTACTCACTTCTTCTTCACAATTTGTTTGGTATGATGGGAGCAGGTTTGTTGATGGACACTGTTTTGAATCACAAGTAAATTAACTTTGCTATTGGAAAGATCCCTCCTTTCTTGCAGCCTGTGTTCTACTCATCATCTAAAAAAAGGTGTTTTCTTATTTTTTGGGGACATGCAAATAATTATGATAAGATTGAAATGGAGAAAATCAGGGTCAGGTACTCATGAAATGAAGCCACTCAAATTCTGAATGAGGTATTTCTGTGTGTGTGTGCACACTTGATATTATAGTGGTAAAACTGGGACTAAAAGTGTGTGTATTTTTCTGAGTTATGGAGATCAGTAAAAGGAATGCAGATTTTGAATTTGGAAGGTGAATGAGAAATCACACCTGTCATTTCCACTTTTCCCACAGATATAGCAAAAGTAATATCTTTTCTAATGATTTTATGAACAAAAGGTTTCAAATTTGTATCTGATAACTATTTACAGATGGATGTACAAAGGCAATGCTTCAAAATGTAAAAGATAATCAATGTGGATAAAAATTGGGCTTTGAATACTTTACTGCAGTGTTATTACTTCCTCTATGTGGTGTGTTTCTAATTTGGAAAAATAAAATCCCAACTGTGAGCAGGAAAAAAATATAACCTTCAATAGTGATGGCATTTGTTGAGGAGATCTAATGGTTTTATTTTCATGCTTAATGCCTGTGAAGTTCCACAGACCATAATTTCTAAATCCATCAGGAATACCACTGCAGTACTGTTGCCCTCAAAACTATCTGTAATGGATTACTTGCTTTTGATTTGTAGAGTGACATGGTAACTAGGATTAACTTTCAGCCCTCCCTCTTCTAACATGTAAATATTTTAGACCCCATCAAAAACATTAAAAGGGGAAGTCATAACTGTTAGATTAGATCATGTTTTGGAATTCTGGACTCTAAGTTCCCTGCACCCAGGCTGTTAAAACTAGATTTATAGTTAATGATGTTTCTTGCCCTTTGTTCCCCCTGTCTAAGCTATAAAGCAGATTTGACAAGCTCTTTTAAAAAGTGCTTGAAGGAAAGGAGAAGACAAATGAGAGAAGGGGAAGTAGTTCTTAAGAGAGGCTTTGGCATCTGAAGAGTTAAGGAATTGCTTCTGAATTTGGCAAATCCACAACAATATCTTGCAGTGCATATATTTGACAGAAAAAAGACATTCTTTGATTAAAAGATCAAAGTTAGATGCAGGCTAAGATTCACAGCTAAGTATATATACTTCTGCTTCTATCAAAACACATTTTCTTTAGGTGGAATCATTGAAATCAGTAAAGATAGAATATAAAACATCATTTCATCCTTAATGAAATTAACAGCTAATCAGTAATAATTGTTTCTAAATTTAAAAACAGACCAGTACTGAGTAAGAGTTGGAGGGTTAGAAACACTTTTGTGTTTCATACAGCATCTATTAGTGAAATATATTCTATTACAATGTTTAAACCTTATTTAAAAAAACAGTTATAGTTCAGAGAAGAGTTAGGAAATGGGTTAAGGAATAGTAAGCAAATATTTTTTTGTGTAGGAGTAAAGAAAACACAAATGCAGTGCCTTCAGATTTTCACAAAAGACATGATGTAGCAGAAAACTCTTTAGTTTAGCAATGGAAGTTTGAGTAATTCTAGGGGTTTCCTTAGTCGCTTTTTTTTACTTCACAATTTAATTCAAACACTGTTGCTACACTAAAAATGGCTATTAACTTAGGGAAGGTTGTGGGTTGCTTTATGCAGGTTAAAATGTATATTTGCATGAGTTCCTTCATGTGTGATTTAGAATTGATTCTTCAGTCTGCCCTAGGTTTTTATTCTGGTGTATCTTCACCAGGGGACATACTTCCTGGGAAGAAAGAAAATAAAAGGCAAAAAGGAGAACAGAAAGTGCAGGTGAATAAATTAATCTATTGAAATGACCTTTTCTTTTGAGTGTGGCCAGGTGGAAGAATAGACTAAGTGAAAACTTTTCAAATGGAAAACCAGCTATTTGAGCAATCTGTCTCCCTGTGCTGAAAAGCCTGTTATATAAAAATGCTTAAATGGATTAATAGATTTTTTTTCCCCTGCCTTTCCATGTGTGAGACAGCACAAGCTCAAGTCTGCTGTTAGAAGTACTTTAGTTTGAGAACTTTGCATTTGCCCAGTTCTTTCCAGGGTCTTAAATTTGAAAATACCAGACTTTGTTCATCTTCATCTTGTTTAGTTCCTTCCTTTTTCTCTTTTCAGGTTAGAAAGTAGTTGTAAATTGCTCTGGCAGATTGAGTATTAATTCTAGACACCTTAATCTTTTCACAGGTCCCCTAGCTACTTCATACAGTATTTCTAGGCAATATTCCAAATCTTCAAAATGCCATCAAAATAAAATTTCTCTGGGTTATTTGTCAGGCATGAAAATATAACTCGGTTATCATTCAGTATCAAAAGCTAATCCAGTTGAAATAATCAAAGTAATAGACTAAGAGTACAACGTAACTGCTTTGCATATATGCTTTTTTTAAGAAACAAAAGTGTATGTGTATTTGATATATATGAATTTACATCCCATGGAGAGCAAACTTGAAAAAATGAGATAACATTTGCTATACCATTTGTGAATCATTATAATACATCAGATAATTAAAGGTTGCTTTAATAGCTTTCTAGGGATTTTAGCAATGATCTTCTAAAAGGACAAAAATCTCCATCCTTTTTATAGTGTACAGTGGAGTTTAAAACTTGGGCTGCTTGAGTGGCATTTCAGTTTAACAGAGAACAGTAAAACTGAAAACAATTTAGGCATGGAGATGAAGAAAAGGATTTTGCATGTTTCTGATTGTCTGGTTATTGGTTACCCTTCTGGCTGAAGGATAATTAATATATTAACACAAGAAGGATGAAAGCAATACTAGTGGTATTCCTACAGGGAAAAACTGTTGCATGAGCAGGGTCATTATTACATGGCAGAAACACATGACAGTGACTTCTGAATGACACTGCTATTGGAAAAAATTGCCCTCAGTGTTCATCGCTTAGCAGGCACCAAAAATTCACTCCTTGCAGTTTGTCTGACATGAAATCAGATCATAGAATCATAGAATGGTTTGGGTTGGAAGGGAGCTCTGGAGCTCATCTAGTCCAACCCCCCTGCAGTGGGCAGGGACATCCCCAACTAGAGCAGCTTGCCCAGAGCCCTGGCAAGCCTCACCTGCAATGCCTCCAGGGATGGCAACTCAACCACCTCCCTGGGCAACCTGTTCCAGTGTTCCACCACCCTTATGGGGAGGAACTTCTTCCTAATGTCCAATTTAAATCTACTCCTCTCCAGTTTAAAACCATTGCCCCTTGTCCTTTCACTCCAATGGAACATTCCTGTGCAGTTATGGCATAATTAACAGTACCTTTGATGTGATTTTCTGATGTCTAGAAGAGGATGAGTGCATTCTGCATACTTAGTATAAATCAATTAAAACATTGTGGAACAATCTACCAGAGATGTGGCATCATTACTTCTGCTCGTTTTGGAACAAATAGACAAAATTTTGAAACCATAACAGCATCTCTTCAATACTCAAAATCTGTTCCATGAGCACTTCACAACTTTCTAATGATGCCCAGTCCTTTAATGGTGATACTGTAAGTTAGCCAACAAGAATCATAGAATCCTAGAATGGTTTGGGTTGGAAGGGAGCTCTGGAGCTCATCTAGTCCAACCCCCCTGCAGTGGGCAGGGACATCCCCAACTAGAGCAGCTTGCCCAGAGCCCTGGCAAGCCTCACCTGCAATGCCTCCAGGGATGGCAACTCAACCACCTCCCTGGGCAACCTGTTCCAGTGTTCCACCACCCTTATGGGGAGGAACTTCTTCCTAATGTCCAATTTAAATCTCCTCCTCTCCAGTTTAAAACCATTGCCCCTTGTCCTTTCACTCCAAGTTTGACTTCTTCAGGCTTTTGTGAAAATGAGGTGAAATTTTGCAAGGATGAATTGGAATTTGTAGAGGAAGAAGTCTAAGAGGGTCAGACTAGAGGGTAGTGATGCACCCCACACATTAATATACTCTTTCTGGAAACATCACATTGCAAGGAGCTTTTACTGAAAGGGTTAAAGGGTTGGACAAAGTTGAATTTTTAAGCTCCTTTATGAAAGAATTGCTGCGGGTTGAACCCTAACAAGGGAACTATACCTTTCAGTGTCTTTCATTTAGAGACAAAACAAATGCAAAAAGCTCACAAGGTCTATTTATTTTNTCGTGAAGCCTAGCCATACATACATACAAATGGGATTGATTTTAATTTTTCTTTTAGAGATGACCCCAAATTGAGAAGCTCTTTTGATGTATGTTTTAAGAATTCCAGAATTCATCTCTGCTTTTTTCAATTTTTTGATTTTTTGCTTCTACCAGTCTTTTGATTGGGAAAAGAAGAAAGTTTTTCCCCCTCTGGTCCTTAATGTAGGCAAAGCCCTTTTACTAAATTTGTAAAATTTAAACCAGTTGCAGTATTAATGTTCTAAATGACAGCTGCTGCAGCAGCAGCTTTATCATGTAGGTTGTTACAATATGTTTAAATGGTGTTATGTATGTTAAGATCCAAAGAAGCACCAATGACCTGTTGGATCACAGATTACTTCATGCTCCCCTCCCCCAAACCCTTCAAAACTCAAACACCTCTCCCCACTCCAGACCCCCAGCTCCATACAGATTTATGGCATTGTCCCAGAGGTCCTGAATTAATAATATGTAGCATGTGCACAAGAATGATAGATAAAAGAGGAATGACTTAAGTCTCTGTTAAATATTGCATTGTAAAAGTTGTACCAATACATGTTTGTGAGACAGGTTCGATTTCTTTTGCCTTCCTGGAAGTTACTAATCTCTTGAGCAGATAAAGAAGGTGGTAGCTTCTGAGGTTTTTGGATTTAAGAACCCTGTAGTGTACTGCATACTTTGAAGGAAAGTACTAAAGCACCATTAAATTTTAAAATGCAGTTCAGAAGCATTATGTTTTCTTATACCCTGCAGTTTCCTTGCAGGAAAACAAAAGAAACCAAAAAACCAAGGAACAAAACAAGGGCAAAGCACCCAGGAGTGCCAGTGTGAGATAAGGATCAGAGCAAGTCACTGTAATATTCCTTAGCTCCAAAGAAAAGTGACAGCTGCCTTTTCACAAAGACTCTTCAGGTTGACTTAATTTCAATTCCACCTCTTCAAAACTGCAATTGTATATATTCTACAAAGTCACTTCAAATGGAAAGGCAATGTGAAATGGGAAAATCGTACTGTTTATTCTTAAAATGTCAAGATGGGATGCATTAACATTGCTACAATAGCATTTACTTACTACTAAATGCTGCTTACACCTCATTCTGCAGTAAGGAGAGTAAACACAGATCACTTGGGGAACCTGGCAAGCTCAAGTGTGTCTTTACTAGGACAAAGTACCTCAGTACTTAATATCTTGAAGGTCATTCCTAAGTCACTCTTCAGTCTTTGACTTAATTTGAATAAGGATGCTCAAGGTGCTGTTTCATCAAAACCCTCATATGTGGCAGAAATGGTTCAGCAGCATGGATGGACTTGTGTTTGAACAGAAAATGCATTATTAATCACCTACTGAAAACAGTAAGTTTTTTTATCCTGTTTTGGAGAAGCTGATTTCTTCTAAGACATGAAAATATTGAGGTCTCAGTTAAGCTATCATATAGCTGGGAACCTGAAAACACAGGGAACAGAAGGCTTTTGGCACTCTTGAATGGGACCTGAAGGCATGAAATCCTCTCTGCTCAAAAAGGCTTGTAGACCCCCATTCTAAAAGCTGTCCAGAGCAGCTAAATGAAACTTGTTGGATTCAAACACTAGAGGGGCTGAGTCACAGTAGCCATTTGCAGAAAGATGGAACATCTGCACAAATAATTTTTATTTCCAGGAGAATGTGAAAGAATGCACCAAAATACTGTATTTTTTGAGACAAAAGCAATTTCATTTTTGTATGTAGAAGTGAAAATTCTGATATTAGAAATGATATTTTTTCAGTATCAGAGATTACTGATAATGTGGCAGCTTGATCAGTTCCATCATTTGGTCTCAGTCCACTAATGAATATCTGGATTCTGTATTTGGGACCTACCTTTCTAACATTGTAGGTAACAAGCTGAAAGGTACAGAAGCTAGACAAGTAGAACAGAAAGATGTCTGTAACAGCAGTTTGTCATTTGTGTTTTATGCTACTCCCTCATAGTCCACATTGAATGGCACTTCGTGCTAAGCAAGAGCTGCTGGAAATTTTCTAGTAGATTTTTCTTGCTAGCTATGGCCAAATGTATTTGTGCTGAAGATCAATATGGCAAAGCAATGCCAGCAGGCATTAAAGTGTAGTAGATGGCAATAGTGAACCATCCTTCAGGCTTGCAGACAATGAAATAATGCATACTGATATAAGCCACATAGCTCTCCTGAGCTCATGCACAAGCAGACTTCTCTAATAAGTTGTGTCTTTCTGATGACATTTTTTAGTCTCATACTCTGCGTCAGTTTAGGTTGAAATTCAGTGTTCCTTTTCTTTTCCCTTTTCTACCTTATAAACTGTTATCTCCTACACTACTGAAGTATTGGGCTTTGTAGGAGAACTCAGTTACCTGCAGAGGCAAATGTGCTAAATGGCAATGCAAGGGTGATTTGTTGAAGCATATTTGAAAGCTGACATCTGATACTACCTGCAGCACTGTCAAGAGAGGAGCATTGACAGTAACAGCCAAACAAAGCAGATGAAATATCATAGAATCATAGAATCCTAGAATGGGCAGGTTGGAAGGGACCCTAAAGATCATCTAGTTCCAACCTCCCCACACTGAGCNGGTTGGCCTTTTGGGCTGCAAATATACATTGCTGGCTCATCTCCAGCTTTTCATCTATCATGACCCCCAAGTCCTTCTCTGCACTGGGGATATCAAGAAAATATCAAGAAAATCTCCTTGTTCTTACTGATTGCCTAACTTAATTGGCACAGTTTATTGATTTTTTTTAATAGAACAAAATGAGATTTTAATGTAATCTCACTGAGGTTCATTTTAATTAGATAATTTATTATGACTTTCTTGTTTAGAAGAACTCAAGTTTTGTTGTACGAAGTCCTAGAACCTTACAGCTAGATATGAATTCTTTCTTGTATTTGTTGATACATAGTCTTGAATCTACAGAAGACTTTGAAAAGACCAAATAATATGTTTTAGTTATTCTGCTTATTTCAGCCATCAGCATGGTTGTAAAAAGTGCTGATGAAGAGCATGGATGGAGCCCTCCCCGGATCTTTGTTCACGAAGCCTAGCCATGAAGTAAAGTGAAGATGAACTTATTCTGCTTAAATACAAACTCTAAAATCAAGTATTCAAATATTTGATACTTTGCAGATATGATTCTATGAGCTTAGCTGTAGATACATCAGTGGAACCAAACTTTTTGATTGTTGCAGTAAGACTGAGACTGCTAACTAAATTTCTTTGATTACAGAGCTGTTTCAAGGCCTAATCACCTTCCAGTTTCATGTTAATCTTGGTGTCTTAAAAACTCATGTAGGAATCATAGAATCATAGAAGGGTTTGGGTTGGAAGGGACCTCTGGAGCTCATCTAGTGCAAGCCCCCTGCAGTGGGCAGGGACATCCCCAACTAGATCAGCTTGCCCAGAGCCCTGGCAAGCCTCACCTGCAATGCCTCCAGGGATGGGAACTCAACCACCTCCCTGGGCAACCTGGGCCAGTGTTCCACCACCCTCGTGGGGAGGAACTTCTTCCTAATGTCCAATTTAAATCTACTCCTCTCCAGTTTAAAACCATTGCCCCTTTTCCTTTCATTCCAGGCCTTTGCAAACAGGCCCTCTGCAGCCTTCTTGGAAGTTCCCTTTAAGTACTGGAAAGTCACTATTAGGTCCCCCCGAAGTCTTCTGTTCTCCAGGCTGAACAATCCCAGCTCCCTCAGCCTGTCCTCATAGCAGAGGTGTTCTAGCCCTCTGATCATTTTCGTGGCCTCCTCTGGACCTGCTCCATCAGCTCCATGTCCTTTCTGTATTGAGGGCTCCAGAACTGGACACAGTATTCCAGATGAGGTCTCACCAGAGCAGAGTAAAGTGGGAATAGAAGATGTTAGTTTAATTTTGTTTGATGACCTGTTGAGGGACTTACAATACAGTGCATTTTGTCTTTCCAGCAAGCAGCTTGAAATGGTTTTGCACACTTAACATCGTTACTACAAGACATTTTGGATCAAAAGTAATCTTGAGGTTCTCTTGTATCTTCTAAGTTGGATCATTTCCTTCCAGGGTTTATGCACTGACCACATGGGCTTTATGGGAGTGTGAGAAGTGGAGTGTGTGATGAGGTACATGAAACAGCAAGTTTTTTGTGTCCACCTTGCCTCCTCCTTCTTCCCCCAGACCTGTTTGTTTTGTTTTCCAAACTGCTTTGCCTAGCCACCCCTTCCCCAGCTAGTTGATGCTGGTAGCTGGATGCTGGGGAGGGACCAGGAAAGTTTTCCCTACTTGTTTCTGTATTTGCACTGTTGTATATATATTTATTTGTTAAAGTTATTCTTTATCACTTTGCCTTGGGGGTGAATGTGTTTTCATTATATATTTATTCCTCTGTCCTGGGAGGGGGAGGCTCTTTTATCTGGGTCATTCCTAAAAATTGCCTAGTCAAACCAAGACAGAGTGGAAAGNCCTTGGGGGTGAATGTGTTTTCATTATATATTTATTCCTCTGTCCTGGGAGGGGGAGGCTCTTTTATCTGGGTCATTCCGAAAAATTGCCTAGTCAAACCAAGGCAGAGTGGAAAGTTCATATAAACTTAAAAGGGCTGTTCTAGACTGACTATAGCAGTCTATCAGTACCTAAAGGGTGACTACAATATAGAGGGGAAAGACTTTTCAGCTGGTCAGATTGTAATAGGACAAGGGGGAGTGGATACAAGTTGAAGGAGGGGAAATTTAGATTGGAGATTAGAAGGAAGTTCTTTCCCCAGAGAGTGGTTAGGCACTGGCACAGGTTGCCCAAAGAGGTTGTGGATTTTCCATCCCTGGCAGTGTTCAAGGCCAGGCTGGATGTGGCCCTGGGTGACCTGGTCTAGTGATTGGCATCCCTGCCCATGGCAGGGGGGTTGGAACTAGATGATCTCTAAGGTTGCCTCCAACCTGGGCCATTCTATGATTCTATGATTATCTGTGCTCTGGTAATGCCATGCGTAAGTAGCAAAGGAGAGAAGGTGGCTCCAACTTTGAATCATTTTGATATCTTTGTATCTAGTGTTAAGTATTGAGTACCACTGAGACAGTGAAAGGAGGTTGTGTAGATAAAGGCCTTAGCTTCTTCTGGATCAATTTGTGAAATGTAAAATACCAGTAGTTATAGGGGGCTAATTCCCAGTGTTATAGAGCTGTTGTCAGGATAATATGTTTAATAAGTCTCTGGGTATGCTAAACATACTAGCATCCTAATAAGATGTTACTGAGACTGCATAAGTAATCTGTTGCATCTTTTTATTTCTTTGAATCTTGTTTTATTTTTCAGGCTCTCATTGATAAAAAAATCTATGCCTTTATGATCTTCATTTCCCAAGTCAGATTTCATTCATATTTGTTTGCATAACATCTCCACAGACACAGACACAGCTTTTGAAAGAACTCAGGGAAAAGAAAAGAATGTATCAACTTTGAAAAAAGGGACAGGTGAATCAATGTTTAAGGATACTAGAAGGTTTTGTAGGAAGAGAATTAGAGATGCAAAAGCTCAATTTGAACTTAACCTGGCCAGTTCTACCAAGGATAATAAAAAGTGCTTTTATAAATACATTAATTACAAAAGGAGGGCCAGGAAAAATCTCAATTCCTTGTTGGACAAAGGAGGGAACATAGTAACAGAAGACAAGGAAAAGGCTGAGATAGTGGGCACCTTCTTTGCCTTAGTCTTTAATAAGAAGACTGACTATCCTCAGGACAACTGGATTCCTGAGTT
>VWZO01010549.1:137944-188758 GCA_013396975.1 Bucco capensis | reverse complement strand
GAAGGGGCTGGAGGGGAAGCCATATGGGGAAAGGCTGAGGGAGCTGGGACTGTTCAGCCTGAAGAAGAGGAGACTCAGAGGTGACCTTATCACCCTCTACAACTACCTGAAGGGAAGTTGTAGTCAGGTAGGGGTTGGGCTCTTCTCCTTGGCAGCTAGTGACAGGACAAGAGGCCATGGCTTGAAGCTGCAGCAGGGGAGGGTTAGACTGGACATTAGGAAGCACTTCCTCACACAGAGGGTGATTGGGCTCTGGAATAGGCTGCCCAGGGAGGTGGTGGAGTCACCATCCCTGGAGGTGTTTAAGAAAAGATTGGATGTGGCACTGAGTGGCATGGTTTAGATGTTGTGGTGTATTGGGTCATAGGCTGCACTTGATGATCCTGGGGGTCTTTTCCAGCCTTGGTGATTCTGGGATTCTGTGATAAGAAGCATAGAAAAATGGTAAGACTTAGCATCTTAAAAAGGAATACTGTCCACTAAATCTTCAACTTTTTTGTAGCCCTCCAAACAAAACTCAGAAGACAATGAAATACAGCTAAATATGAAGAGTCCAGTTGGCAATAGCATTTGTAAGTGGTTGTTGTTGGTGTATAAGGAACATAATCTAGATTTCTGGTTTGGTAATGTTTTACTGTATTGCACAAGTCCATGTTGGTATTTGGTTTTTCTCCTGCTCATCACTGTCTGGCTTATTGAAACCTGTCTCTTTGTCTTTAATAGGTACAATTGGACATTGGTTCCTGCTGCTTCCTTCTTGTAGAGTTTGGAACAAAATTTAGCTCTCCCCTCCCCCCTTGTATTCTACTAGTGAAATAAGCCATATAGCAATATGGCATGAGAAAGAATTTGAAAGGTAGAATAAGGAAAAAAAAAGTCCTTATGCTTAGCTTAAGCTCTTCTTCCATGACACAGAAACACCTTTCTGCCCTGGCAGACTTGACTGAACACTTGTAACAGGCTGTGAATGCCCTGATGCTTGACAGCTCCTGTTTCAGGTTTCCTACATGAGAGCATGATTCACTATGAACTGATCCACTTCTGAAATTGAATCTTCAAGCTTTCTGCAAGTACTATGCTACACTCTCATTCTGCAGGAGGAAAATAATCTGTTGCTCATTCTGACTGTGAAATGAGCCAGTGCTATATGATTACCTTTCAGTTTGACTCGGGGAAGTAACTTGAACCTCCTCAGATGATGAGTTGTTTTGTTTCCCTGTGTAGGTGTGCACTTGTTTCACAGGCTTTCTGAAGTGTTGCTGTAATTGCTGATTTCTGTTGATTTTTCTTTTCACATAACACCATACAGTGCAGTTGAGAGATGTGTTCATAACTTGTTTTCACACAGAATAAGTCCTGAATCACACAGACATTATGTTGCTGCAATTTCCTTTGACAGTCAAGAAAGCTTGTTACAGTTGTGGGCTTGTTAAAAGGCAGATTTTTTTTGCAAAAACCAGTAGACAGAGTCTATGTAGCCTGTTCTTGCTCCTTTTATCTTTTTCCAAAGGTGGAAAAATATAAAAAATGTGTAAATGAACTTGTGATAGTTTCACATTTATGTCAGTTCACACAATGAAATAATAAAGGTTCTTTAACAGAAAAAAACAACCAAAAAACAATTAGAAAGTGCTTTAGGTGAAATCTTTCTATTTTCCTGGGGAAAAAGTGCTATAATAGTGGTAGTGGCAACAAAAATTTCTCATAAATTTTCAGGAGGATGAGTGTCTATGGATAAGAACAACCAAAGTGATAGGCAAGCCTTAGTAAAACCAGTGTTTGGAAAGGATTCCAGTTCAAAGTTCTAAGTCACTTTCAAAGAGTAGGATCAGATTTCTCTTTGTGACAGCTCACCATTTGTCTGTCTGTGCTGGATTTTTAGAGAAAAATAAAGGATATATCCAAGGCTAGCCACTGTCAGAGATAAGACCTGAGGCTAGAGTTATATTCATTATGGCAATAACCACATTCCTCTAGCTCTCCTGCATTCTACTGTTCTCTTCATCATTGTGTAGACACAAGCTATTTTCTTTAAGTCAGGTCAATACTGTGGCCATTATCAAAACAACTTGATGAGCCAGAAAGTCATTTTACAATGCTTTTTCAAACTTAGGGAAATAAATTCAATAAAAGTGTCTCAGATCTGTTGGGAGAAGTGACAGCAGAATCATTTAAACAACATGTTCATTATGAAACTCCCAGAACATGTCTCACTGGGGGCAGGAGGAGATATATTTAGTTATTGACCTTTCTTTTCTTCACAAATTTAGTCAATAACTGTATAGGGAGATTGAAAGTGTCCATTATTGTGAGACTTACTATGTAACTAGAGTGTGTAGGAGAATAGTGTATATAACAGTGGAAGTGATGTTGCTGTACACGCAGTGGTAATTTTCTTCTCTTGGTGTTTTAGGTTCCTTAAATTCATAGAAAGCTTAATTAATTCCTCCTGAGATACGCATTAAAAAAATCATTAAGCACAATTGGCAAAGTTATTTTCAGTTATTTGATGTAATTACTATGCTTTTACCTTTTGAATATGTCACAATGATGCAGGTGGAGATAGTGACAAGAAATTCTGTTCCGTTTGGATGCAACATTGCTGACTGTTGGGAATGATGTATGGATGTGTGAAAGTGAACCTAGTGCTTGTAGTGTTCACTTGTTATGGTTGTCAAGCCATTATTCTGGACTAGATGACCTCCAGAGGTCCCTTCCAACCCTAACCATTCTATATATTTTCCACTGAAAAGCACTTTTTAGGCAGTTTAGAGCTTGGACTACACTTCCCCAAATTCTTGTTATGTGGTGGTCTGATTCATCCTTTAGGAATGAGTGGTCTTTTAATCTCACAGAATATTACAGAATATTCATGGCTGGAAATGACCTCTCAGATCACCAAGTCCAAAATCTTTGAACCTTCAGATTGATCTAGTGTCCTTACATCTGGAACATCTGAAAAGTCAGTGCCAGTCTGAGTCTTCTCTACAGAGTGTGGCTGTAGATCTTAGGACTGACCCCTTTTTCTTGCTCCTTTTCTGAAGAGAGCCTTTTATACAGTAAGGGAGAGAAAGGGCATTCTCTTTTGTGGAGAATTTTGCTACTTCGAATCTTTTTTATTCTACTATTAAGTCAAAAGCTCCATCTTCTGAAATTTACTGTAAAAAATGAAACTGCTGTATGGGGCCAAATAACTCACAATGCTGGTTGGTAGGGAGATGTAGGTCCTGGAGTGCTGCAGATCTATGGAGCTGGATGAGCAATGGAGAAGGCAGGTACTAAAGAGCACCAGAAATTCCCCTCTGCAGCAGTCAACCACAGGGATGGAGCACATTTTTGGAATTTCCTATTACTTTCTCAGAAGGTTGGTGAGTGCTTGGTGTGTCAGGGTTGGGGCAAAGATCACACAGAATCCCAGAATCACCAAGACTGGAAAAGACCCCCAGGATCATCAAGTGCAGCCTATGACCCAATACACCACAACATCTAAACCATGCCACTCAGATGACTAAGGACATTCTCTGTCCTCTCCTCCTCCACTCCCTTCAGTCCCATATGGAGAGGACCCAGATGTCTCATCTGAAAAGGAGTTATAGTGCAAGATTCCCAGCCACAATGGGAGAGGAGGCCAGAGGCCTGGGACTAGCTACAGCAAGTACTGGCCCCACAAATTTGAGGTAGCATCAGATTAATAATGGTTGTCTTGCATGCAGCTAGTACTACATGGGTGCGTTCATTTTCCCAATGTGCATTTTCTTCTCATTATTATTTCTTCTTCTATATTATTTATAGAAATAGTGCTTTGCTTTTTACTAATTTCTTGTGATACTGTCCTGTGATACTTTAAAGCAACCTTTTTAATGAGTGAAACACTTCTTTTTTTACTTCCAAAAGGTGCAGGTAGAGAATGCCTACAGTCTTCCATTACTTTGTCCTTTCAGTGAATTTTGTGAACTTACTAATTGAGCAGTAGCAATATAGCTAGTCATAATGGTATTATTTATGACATGTTTCTGGTGTTTTCTGGCATAAGACAAAAATTAAAGACAGGCATGAACTGTCTCCTGAAATAAGAAAAGCCTTTCTAGGTGTTAACGTCTGGTTAGCTGTTTAGTTCCTAGGAACATATATGATGAAATATCTGGAGATACACTAGCATACCTACCAGCTACATTATATATGTTATAATAGCTGATAAATTCAAGGACAAGTAATCTAAAATAATATTCAAGCTGAAAGTTTATCAAGATATTTTTCAGAAGAAACGCAATCTTACCACAAGATTTAAACAACTGACTTTCAGCTCCCAAAGAAGTATGTTCTTGTGCTTTTGAGAATTTCATATAATGAAAAGCAGAATGTCACACTAAGAAATTCTGATGAAAAAAAATTAAAGTTTAGGTGTAAGGACAAATACTGAACGTTTTACTCATATGCCTTTGATTTTTAATGCCTTTGTGCTTCTTATAGCAAATTTATCATCTGCTAGATAATATTACATTCAGGACTTTTCTAGTGCTTGAGTTATCAAGGAGACTTAGGTCTTCTGTTTCTTGGTTTAATTACATGTAGAAAGTGGAGATAATTACCCCCATTGAGAAATATTTTAAGAGCTATTCCTTTACAAACAAAAAAGTTTCAAGAGGTTAGTGGGGTGAGTTAGAAGTGGGCCTGCCTGCTGACTAATGAAAAAACCAGAAACTGACCCTGCTGGATTGCCAGCTGTGCAGCTTCACTTGTAGTTGACTGAACTTTCCAGTTTGAGCAGAAGGTCATGAATAAATGAAACTGTGAATGGATTTTGAATTGCACTCACACATTCTCCTCAGTTTGTGCTGAGACTGAGTGTGAAGGACCTAGTCACTAGTTCCATCTATGGTCATTGTCGTGGCTAGGCTTCACGAACAAAGCTCCCGGGAGGGCTCCATCCATGCTCCTCCTCAGTGCCTTTTCCAAGCGCGCTGATAAAAAGAGGATAGCAGATAGCACCCTCGAGCCAGCACAAGGGATTTTTTTAGGTGAGACACAGCATGTGCAGAGCTGGACCCACCCTTTAATCCTAAAGTTCATCTGCCAGGGCCTAGCAAGCTTGGACGCTGGCAGCGAGGTCCTTAGGATGGAGGTTTAACCTCTTAGCTGGAAGGCCTTCCAGGGCTAAATGAGCTCCATCTGCCCGGGTTTGGAATCAGAGTTGTCCTTCTCCTAGGATGACTGCCAGAAGGCTAATGAGCTTATCCTACCCATCCATCTATGATATTTCGTAAGTTTGCTACAAGAAGAGGACACTTCTGCTTTCTGTTTATTCACTTTACGTGAGCCAAGCAGGAGCCATAGTAAAACAGCTTGAATATATAAATTCCTCTTATATTAAGTCAAAGAGTGATTCAGTTGGATTAATCTGTCTTACATATAATTAAAAGTTATGACCATATTTGAGGGTATAAGATAGGCTTGTGTTTGACTTTGCTGCCTGAGTTACCAGCAGTATAAGAATAGAAGAGAAATTGAAATAAATGGTGACTCTCTAATTTGCTGTAGAGTAGCTTTTTGCCTTTTGTGTACCTGGGCAAAACCAAGATATAACTTATCTATGTCAGGCTCTGTACCCTATATCTGGCCAAGAACCTTTTGAGTTGTATCACTTTGTCTAAAGAGAGTAATGCCTTTTTTTTCAGTCACCATTGTGCTTTTGAAAGAATTCCTTTGTAACTACCTCTCTGAGGTATAAGTCAATGTTTTTGAATCATGAGCAGCAGTTATGACACCTTGCCACTTTCTGTGACACATACAAATGAAGCAAGTTACACAATGATGAATGGCATGTTTTAATGTGAGTTTCCTACAGTGCAAAACAGTAATTTACAACTTGTAAGAAGATTCTCCAAAAGCTAAGTAATAGTAAGTGTATCTTTTACACAGTAGTTTGGTTGAAATATTATTGATAATCCACGCGCTGTGGGTAGATTTGAACTTGTAATAAGATATGTGATACTGATGTTGAAGCTACTACTTCACAAAATAACAAGAAAATATTTGTCACATTTGGTGATGGAGCAGTGGAACAGGATGCCCAGGGAGGTGGTTGAGTCTCCATCTCTGGAGATATTAAAGGCTCAACTGGACAGCATCCTGTGCAACATACTCTAGGTTGTCCTGCTCTTGAAGGGGAGTTGGACTAGATGATCTCCAGAGGTCCCTTCCAACCCCTAACATTCTGTGATTCTGTCACTATTTTTGTATATCTAAATATAAAAATCTGTTTGTCTTGTGTTAGGATGTTGATTTGTTATTTAATGTGTTGGAATATTTAAATATCTGGTGTTCGTTCTTTTACATTTTATTAATACTATTTAAGTATACTATTACTAATACTATTAGTAATACTATTTATTAATACTAAGCAGCTTTTACAGGATTTTGGTTATACATTTTAGCAAAACAACCTGTACTTCAGCAGTACCTCTGAAACATGGAGTGGGTAATTGGAACATTTAAATTACTTCACCAGTGTGTATTTTATAATGTCTCTACACTGATTTTGTTTAAAGTTAATTCCATGTGGATTTAGACTAATAAGCCCCTGGCATCTGCTATATTATCATGATTCATTTCTTTCTTATTTATTACAATAGTTATGATTTGAATATTTTAAGTTCATTAAAATGTGAGTTTAAATTGCCTGTTGGTCACTGTGTGTGGTCAACTGTGGTTGCTGTGCAAATAAACAACCAAGTCTTTTTCTCATCCCCTCCAAGTCCAGTTATGTGGCCTCCAAATATCTGTTGTTTCATTCTACTTTCCTACTTAACATAGAGAATATTTTCCATGCCTAAGCTGACTGAAAAGTTTATGAGTATGATTGGGAGACTTTACTGCAGTTTGGTCTGCGTACTTGCACTTAATGGTTTCTTTGGTGGAATAGGGTGTAGGAATATAAATGCTTTCAATTTTGGGCTAGGTTTACAAAATAAAGACTTGCTTTCCTTTTGTTGGTAATGTGATGAGTTAGGGAGTAGGAAAACAAAGGGGCATCCTAGCTTGTGGTCTGTGGCACCCTTGATTTGTGAAGGCTCTTTCAAGGCCTACAAAGAGAGTTGGCAAAAGTTTTTTAAAATGCTTGTTTATTTTGGTTCACACACCAGGTCTTCAGATCTACAGCTTACCTTGAGAATATTTGATTTTTGCCTCTAGGAGATGAAGAAGCTGATATTTTTAAAGTTTGAAATGGTCTACTTTGTGAGTGGAAGCTTTCCCTTTTGCTGCAGCCATGCTTGGCTTTTAATACTCATTTAATGAGCAGTTTAATGCTGACAGAATCAGATTTGGTGTGAGCTGACTGTTTGCTCTAGTTCAGGGAGTACACTTGTGGCCTGTTTGATTTCTTGGAAAGGGTGACATGGCCTTGACAGCTGAAGCAGGCCAAGAAACTTGCCAAGGATCAAAGCAGGCAGACATGCCATTCAGGTATCCCGCTGGAGACAGCCACACTTGGGCTGTGTTAGAATCATCACAAAGGCTTAGCTGGTAAGCTTTTAATGGCATTTCATGGTAGTAAAACTTGTTGTCCCACCACCTAAAGGAGTTGGTGTTTTAATAGAATAAGCATTTGATTAATGAAACAACATGTACTATACAAAAGAAATGATCACAAAACCCTGCCTTTTAACTGCCTAAAGTACCTTTTGCAGCTTGGAACCTTTTATCACTTGTAAATCGCCCCTTGAGATGAATAGTTGAAGTTAGACAAGGCACACTTCTATTACCACCATATCCTTGTTACAGAGCTTGGTCTGCAGCTGCTTCAAAGCTGCCCTTCTCACCAACACTTTTTTACATCTTGCTTTCATTATGCCAAGGGCACATTGTGTGTTATTGCTGTGCCTTTACTTTTAATTATCTTCTTGGTGAAAATGTTCAGACCTGAGGGAGGTCCTCTAGTTGTCCTTATGGTCACATTCCTTCTCTTACAAGGTGGGGACCATTTTTTGCCACTTTTGTTCTATTTTATAAATAATGTTCAGAGGTTATAGTTAAGACTTAAATTTACTCAAGAGGAGAGGAAGACGCATAATAAAGCCTACTGTAACCTGAATATAGGAGAGAAAATAAAGTTATGTCATTTTCATTATGAGGGATTGAAAACTTTTCATTGCTTTCAGTGGGAGTGTAAGTAGAAAAATAAAAGACATGACCCTAACAACAAACAGATGGTGTTCCCTTTTCTGTGATTTTGCACACTTTTGAAGTTGTAGAGGAACTGCATAAGCAGTCATGCTTTCAATTATTTTCCCCACTAACAGAGGCAAACACAAAATTTATTTGTTCTTTCTGACCGATTACTCTTCCATTGCAGTCAGTGTGAGCTCTAAATTCTCTTCTGTGAAAGAAAGAGAAATAAACATCAGAAACTTCTTGGCTTCAAAACCAAAGGAAATATTTGACTTAAGTTTAAGATCTCATTTTGCTAACTTCTCTTTTATTTTGCCCTTCTTAGGAATTAAAATGGAAGCTGCAATGATATGGCTTCAATTTACAAGAGATGAGCATCTGTCCACAAAAAGAATGCAAGAGCCTTGCAATTTTTTTTTCTTTGCTTTCTCCATCCTTGCTGAGATATAAAATGAGCAGCCAGATTTAATCCTTTCCTTTCTCCACAATAATTGTAATATGTCTGTTATTTCATGTTGGTACTAACCTTAAAGCACAGCCTTATAAATAGAAAATATGGTAAATCCCATCAAGACTCTAAAGTGAAAATACAACATAATGTCAAAGCAGTCAAAATTAAAATAATACATTCCCAGTATGGCTTCCAAAAAGCTTTTTTGTTTTATAATGATAAGCTTAGAAACAAGAGTATTTTTATGTTTCCCTATACATTCATGCAAGGGTCTCAAACCACTTCCCAGCTGTAAATTAAGCAGTGTTATAGATGACGGGGGAAGGAAGTTACCATCTTGCAGATGGAGAAACAAAAATACAGAGTGGGGAATATAATGTAACCCATAGTTAGAGGTGGAAGTAGGAAAAGAAGCACAATTTTTTGATTAATGTATCTAGATTCTATGAGCTTGACAGTCATCTGTCACAACATATATTTTCATGTTGTTTCAGAAACTGTTCTGCAACTGCCAACTCTGTTATAAACCATGGTCTTGGGAAAGGAAATAAGCTATGGCTCTTGAGTTGATTTGCTAGGTACCTATGTCTTCATGTAGTTCTGTAGTTTACTTGTCCTTTGTAAACTCATGCACTGATATCCTTGGAAGAACTAGATAAATACAAACAAGTTTCTTTCTCTACTGAAGGTGCTAGCTGGTATCTGCCACATCTCTGTGTGCAGATTTTTCTCTGTCGTGCTCTGGTACTGATGACTAAGAGCTGCATCCTGTTATTTCAAAAGCCAATGGGTATTTTTCAGCAATTTTCATTGACTTTTTTCAGAGCCCCAGAGTGCCATGAGATAAGAAACAGCTATAGATATACTTTACAGGGATGTTTGTTTAAAATATAAGAGGAAGCCTCTGCAGCATGCAGAGTGCTCTGATTTCTTTTTTTGTTGACACCAGGATGATGCTACTCTGCATATATTGATGAACACTTTTACATTTTAGCTAGCTGCTACAGGCCTNATGGAGCCCTCCCTGGAGCTTCGTTCGCGAAGCCTAGCCATACAGGCCTTGGCATGGCACACATCTCATCCTTGTCCTAGGATGTCTAGGTTACGTCTGGATGGAATAGTTTACTTTTGGAAAAATGTTTTATCTATAGGTCTTAGCCAGAGGAGTTAGAATCCCTTTTCCCTCCTTTTAGTAAATTTACTGTAGTTGAAGTCCCAGGGCAAAGCCTTCAATAAAACATATTAACAGTCTATATCAAGCATTGTTTCCCAAAGAATGCAAAGAAAAGCAATTAAATCTGAACTGAGTTACTATATTCTCTGTGCTTTATAGCATTTATAATACTGCACTTTCATCAAGCAATGATTTAATAACTGAAGCAGGCATGGTTTGTGAGCTTTTTTGTATGAAGAGCTGCTGAACACCCCCTTTCATTCCTCTCTTCCAGTTCTATTACTTTCCAGCGTATTGCATCCTTGATCTTAGAAATATTGCCAAGAAGAGCAATGCAACAGAATTCCCTGTAGTGAATCTTCAGTGAAACCTTCCTGTCCTAGTCAACTATTGTTCCTAATTAGAAATAAAACAGTTCTACTTTCATTAATTTTTCAGCAGTACCTTCATGCTCTGCTCTTTATACAGAGTGCACCCTCTGAAGTTTTATGTTTTGATGATGACAAACAGCATTTCAGTGAAATGCTTGCAACTTTTTCTGAAATGTAGCCTTATTCTTCAAGCTCAAAAATAACTCCCCAAATACTTTTATATATTCTAGTAATTAGTTTACAATGTTAAAATAATGTTGGATTTAGAAATGGTCCAAGGAGACAAATATCATATATGGATGTAATGAGACTGGAATTTTGAAAAAGGATTTTAATTATTTGATTATCTTCTAAGAGAACTGAGACACAACTTCTGTGTAAAAATGATTTTGCTAGAAGAAACATAATTAGAGGCAAAGATGACATGGTTTTCACAAATTCAGTGTGTTCCATTGTTTGGCACTCTACATGTGTCACAGAGAGTTAAGATCTAAGAGGATTCCATTATGGTGTTGCAAACGATGTCATACTAATAGCATTTCTTTTCAAAGAAACAAGAATAACGAGTTGGACTAGATGATCTCCAGAGGTCCCTTAATATTTTTTTTTGGGTTGCTTTAAAATCCCTTTCATCAAATACTGGGCATGGAAAGGACATTTAGCAACAGGAAGAAATAAAAGAGGTAAAGAAAAAGTATGCATCTATTAGAAGACTATTCAGGTTTCCCTATGGCACAGTCTGAAAATCGCTTGTGGTCTCCTGTGGCCCCTGGNCTTCGTTCGCGAAGCCTAGCCACAACAATGACGATTCAGGTTTCCCCTGTTGTGGGTGGTGAGGTTGATATGAAAACATATCATAGCTGTAATCTGAAAAAGTCAGTTATCTGTCTGGACATGACAAAATTCATCTTGCACATCCAAAGTAGCAAGCCACTTTGGACATCAAATGGAAGTCTTTCTATCGATTTAAGTGGTCAATGTATTAGGCATTCTCTGCAGTTTCATTAAACATTAGCAGAAAAATAATTTTGTCTCTCCAGAACACGAATAATCTTTGTTGCTTGGAGCAAATGGGGCCAGCAATGATCTGATAATTTCAGGAATAATGTGAATGGCTACAAGCTTCCACAGTCACTGAGAGATCCTTTGGCCTTTATTGGGTTCTCTACACCCTCTTCGGGGATAGCTCTTTTAGAATCATAGAATGGCCCAGGTTGGAAGAAACCTTAGAGATCATCTAGTTCCAACTCCCCTGCCTTGGGCAGGGATGCCACACACTAGCCCAGGTCGCCCAGAGCTACATCCAGCCTGGCTTTGAACACTGCCAGGGATGGGGCATCCACAGCCTCCCTGGGCAACCTGTTCTAGTGCCTAACCACCCTCCAGGTAAAGAACTTCCTTCTGAGTTCTAAGCAGGTCCTGCTTTCTGATCTTTCTTATATAAGTCATTCTCTTTTGCCTTTCTGTCTCTTTCTTTTTGGCTCTTGTCTTTTCACATGACCTTCACTGTTGCATTTAGCGATGGATAAATTTGGTAAAAGATAAACCTCCTTGTGTTCTTGCCAGTTGTCTTGGTTTGATAAGACAATTTTTTAGGAAAGACCCAGGTAAAGAGCCTCCCCCTCCCAGGATAAAGGAAGAAATGTAGAATGAAAACACATGCACACCCGAGGCAAAGTGATAAAGAATAACTTTAACAAATAAATATATATATAACAGTGCAAACACAGAAATAGGTAAGAAATTTTCCTGGTCCCTCCCCCATCACAGTGCCATGAGGTTTGTCCCACCCACCCCTGAAAAAACCTGAAAGAAATATAGTCCTGTTGGGGTGGGAAGAAAGATGAGGTGAGCTGAGTTGGATGGCGAAGCCAGGAATAGTGGATGGAGCTGGATGATTGAAAAGAAGAAGCTCCCAGCCTAGATGGAAAGGCAGGACACATGCATGGTGGTCAAAATAGCGGAGGGCCACGTGACAGTCCTCTCCCTCCTGCAGTGCTCTCACAGTGAGGTGCAGGGGCAAAGAGGGAAATGGCATCTCCTGTATTGTCTTAAATAGGGGGCAACGTAGCATGAGAGTCCCCAGGGCTCTCCCCAGCAGGTGTGGCTTTTTTTTGTCTGGATGATTTGCCCATGAAAAGCTGCTTCTGTGATTGCTGGTACTTGTGCTGCCTGGATGCGGCTGCTGCTCCAGAGGAGCACTGGCCTGGGCTCCCCGGGCTGGGGCTCAGCTGCTGCTGCTCTAGTCCTCCCCACACCCACCACATTTGTTGCCACAGCTACAGCAGTCAGTCTGCTGGGGGAGGGGGGCTGGCCAGGCAGTAGTTAAGAAACAAAACAAACACATTTAGGGGAAGGAAGAAGAAAAAAAGTGGACACAAAAACCTTCCTGTTTCATATACCCCATTACAGCAGTCCTCAGAGATTAGAGGTGCCAAGGGTGGCTGGTCTTATATCCTAAGTTGAAGTTGCCCTCTATGTTAAAGAATTAATCGAATGTGAAGAGTTGTCCTTAAAGAATAGCCAAGAGCAAGCCAAAAGCTTATGGGTAGGAATTATAGATCAAGGTAGCAAGGGAAATCACATCAAAGGTACTGTTAATTATGCCATAACTGCACAGGAATGTTCCATTGGAGTGAAAGGACAAGGGGCAATGGTTTTAAATTGGAGAGGAGTAGATTTAAATTGGACATTAACAAGAAGTTCCTCACCACAAGGGTGGTGGAACACTGGAACAGGTTGCCCAGGGAGGTGGTTGACTTCCCATCCCTGGAGGCATTTAAGGTGAGGCTTGACAGGGCTCTGGGCAAGCTGATCTAGACGGGGATGTGCCTGCTCACTGCAGGGGGGTTGGACTAGATGAACCCCAGAGGTCCCTTCCAACCCAAACCATTCTAGGATTCTATAATAGGTAGGCCAATTATTTCTGTGATAATTATAGGTCTGACATCAGGTACATGAACAGTCTGCACTGTCAGTCCAGCCACATTAAAAGTAGCAGTCAGGTGCATGAACAGTACTGTTTATTTAAATGCAACTTATACAGATTCTTTTCAGATAACCAGTGATAAACACTCTAAACACTGCAGAATAGCTATAGCTCTAAAATACGATCATGATCACAAGCTTGATTTCCCAGGGAAGCACTTGGTATAGCTGAAATTGCAAATCTAACCAAAAGGCATCCCTTTTGAAAGGATGAGAAGAGCAAACGCCTTGATCTTTCCCTGTGATTTGCTGTTGAATTCTCATCACTCTAAATTAGTTATGAAATCAGCGTAATACTTAAACCTTGTTCTCTACTACTGTGCAAACTGCATGGGTTGGGCTGTGATCAAGCCATCTTTCCTTATGATCAAACGTTGTCTAAGCCATGTTTAGAAACACCCAGTTTCCATGTCTATTCTGGTCATTATAGGTCTGTCTATTCTGGTCACCACAGGCCTGTCAGCAATACTGAGCTTTGTAATTTTTCTGCTGTTTTGTGCTTCCAACATTCCCTAATATTGTTAGCTGATTATTTTAAGGGAGTTGGGTGTTAAAACCGTAGGGATTTGAACAGCAGGCTTCTGTGAACTGTGTGTGATGTGTGCTATAGTTCTATATTTTGTCACACTTCCCTTAACTCATTGGAATTATTGGTGGATTTGTCCTTGTATTCAGCAGACACTTTACATATATTGAAGATGCATAAAAACATTAGAATTCAAATGCCTCTTTTTATTACCCGAGAAATTGGAATGATGTTTAATATAGATGTTTACTAATTGTTTTGTAAAGTAAAATTAACACATATTTCAAGTTTTTGCTGGTGTATTTAAAATAGATTGGAATAACCAACTAGCAACCATTGAATTGTCATGATTTCTTTGGCTTCTGTGAGAACATGTATTTTCTTAGCAGCTGTCAAATGTTCATTTCATGCCTTTCTCTATGTTCTATAAATTAAAATGGTGGAACCAATTTAAATTACACTTTTTTAAAAGAGGGAAAATACATATTGCATTTGAGTTGACAGCTTGTAGAATAAGTTTCAAGTTATTCCAAAGGCTTGAGTTTTAATACCTGTAAAATAGGGAATTTGTAGTGGAAACAACCATGACACAAGAAATACTGCAGTGCTGTTGCTGGCAGGACTGTAACTAACTGAAAGATGTAAGATAATGCACTGATACATTATCCTAAAAGTACTGTGTACTTGAGCCTAGTTTGTGTTTGAAATTCTGTTGAAATCTGTCATAATTTAAGAAAACAATGGAATATATATCAAGAGATCTTTTTTTCTCTTGATCTTCTAGTGTTTTGGGATGTTCTTTTCAGCTAGAAATAATTTTCCTAGCTCCCTGAATGTCTACAGAAAACCAGACAAATGAGTATCTGGTAGCTTTGGACTTGTAGCTTTCTCATAAAAACAAAAGTTGTCTCTGATAGATAGAGCCCTACCATGGTTGACTGCAGCAGGTTTAATCTGATCTTTCAAGCACAGGTTAAAAATATTGTTCTTGCTCCAGTTAGAACATTGCCACTTAAGTTTCAATAAAAAAGGAGCTTTTTCATCATCCCAAAGCATGCACTTCCAAACATTTTAACTGACAGCATTTTAGTATTTGCATTATCTTTTTCTGCTTGTGCATTTTTCACCACTGACAGATGATAAGAGTTTATGTGAGGACAGATATGCAGTAACATCAAGAAAATTTTTCATATTCTGTATTACTGCAGAAGAAATTGGGGATGGCTAGAAGCTGCATTAAAAAATATCTCATTTTCTGTAAGTGACTGTTTTTGCATATTTGGCTGTTGCTGCTGTTTTGCAAGGAGGTGTGCAGCATCAATCTTGTTTTAACATTAAAGTCAAAGTTATAGAGAGTTGAAAAAGATTCTCCAATTATTCACAGACCTTAGCGGATGGTTTTTCATGGATTAAATGTAGATTTAAAAAGTCATCCTCTCTCTGTAAGTAGAAGTAAGTACACAGGTGTAAGATCAATTATTTGAGAAGAAATAAGGTGACTTAAGGCCAGACCCTAAATTTATTTGCACCTTAGATATCTCTGCTAACATCCGCGATAGTGCAGAGTTCTAGCAGCAGTATCCAAAAAACACAGCAGCATTCTGCAGTGGGCATGGCTTTGTGCTTTGGCAGCTCATGAAATAATCCTTGTTTTCCTAGTGAGTTCCTACTACACTGGCTGACTGAGATTGCCACCACTTTCTGTTGTCATGAGCTATGTAAGGCACATTGATCAAACTGTGGAGCTATGCTGAGCGTTCAGCCAGTGTATTATAAGACTTGAAGTGTCCTGAGTTATTTGGGTTGGTTGCTATTCCACTCCCATTTCTGTGCTGTCAGACAAACCAATGGGAAGCATGTGGAAGTGGCCAATGACTCTAAATATATCAGCTGTCTAAAGCTTGCAGATTGCAGACCTATATTTCACGGAATTTATTAGGCATTAAAATTCCCATATATCATGTCTGTGGATAAGATTGTACTGAAAACTAAACCAGCACTGTACAAACATCACATTCAGAATTCTAATAATTTAGTCCTGTCTAATTGCAATAGATCCCTTTGTCTGTGGGCTGTAATGGTGAGTCCTGCTAAGCAAGAATGGTTATGTTAGAAACATCAAATTTGTCAGAGAAGTCATCAGTGCAATTGTAAGGCTAAATTACCAGGCCTGCAGAGAGCTTTAGATGTACAAGCAGATGCTTGTGTGCTCTTTCCTTTTAAAGCCTCAATCCAAAATCCATTGTATTGTCCCTACAATTTCTGTGAAAATGTGATCTGGGATAGAAGAAAGATATGCTGACTGATCTCATGAAAGACTTCAACTGATCCCTTATTAAACGATAAAGAATCCACATTGGAGAAAAACAGGAGCTATTTTCACCTAGGGCCTTATTAGGGACAGGAAAATCCAGCCAAACCCAGCAAAATGGTCATCAGTTGTTTTGTTAAACACGAGAATGCAATTTACATCGGGGTTTTTGCTTTCATCTTTTAATGAAAAAACTAAAATTAAAAATCTGGAATTGAGGCTTTGTATTACCAAGTACCACTGATCTATCTCTTCTCATTGAATTAAATAAAGGCAAGTTTGTTGCATTTTACTATTCTCTAATTTCTACTCTATTTGATTTTGTGATTCACTGAAAATAATGAACAGGAGAAAGGCAAGCACACTACTAGTAATCAGAAGCTGCAATGATACAGTAACTGGAATTTACTATTGCTGAGAGATGTTGGATGATGCTATTGCAGGCCTGCTGTTTCTTTTATCTACCCACAACAGCAATGTTCTTTAGAAAAGAAGTGTTTAATGTCATCAGTGGTCACTTGACAACTCTGCTCTGCAGGAATTTCAGAGTCTGTTTGAGGAATAGCAGATTATATGTTCACATTTGCACAAGTTATTGGATAATGCCACCTTTCCAGAACCAATACAATCTGAAGAGGTTTACTTTATAATTCAACATGAGGATCTCCAGCCACTAGAACAATTTCCTTCATTGATTTAATTGGGAAATGTCTCATTCAGGTATCCTTATTTTATTTCCCTAACAATTGCTGGCTACTTACCCCAGCTAATGAAAACATATATTCACACAAAAAATTTAGTATGGAAATAATGATAAGAATGACTTCTGGCTGGAATGACATTGTGATTACAGCTTGATTATTTAAGTGCTCTGAAATGTCAACTTAGAAAGCTGAAAAGAACATATTTTCTAATAATACATGTTCTTACAAGACAGCATTAGCAGTGGCTGCCTAGGGGGAAAGTCACACATTTGTAAAAACACAAGATGTCTTCCCAAATACATACCTGTGAGTTTCCTATCAATCTAGAAAAACAGTTGAAGAGGTGTCAAGGGTTAGGGCTAAGCCAGTCACTAGACAACTGACAGATGCTGTCTATTAACCCATCTCCTTTTCTAAAGTGAAAGAGAAAGGGAATAAAGGGGAAAGACTTACGGATTGGAAATAAAAAAATCAACTTCAATGAAAATAGTAACTATACAATGAAATATATACAAATATATAGAAAACCAATGTCAAACTCAGCCCCCCGATGGCAATTACCTTACTGTCACCATTGATACTATGGGCAGACAATGTGAAGTCCCAAACTGACTAGCAGATAGGTCTGCTACTGGATTCAGGAGCTGGGTTCTGGAACTGGATTAGGGGAACACACAAACTGGGATTGAAGGTAGAATGGACAGTCCTTTTCAGATGCTGGCCATTTAAGAAGAGGCTTGATCCTCATGATCCCTCATCTTTACTGAATATGACATATATGGAACAGAATACCTTGTTGGTCAGTTTAGAGTCATCTGCACTGTCTGCTTCTCCCCATTTTGTCAGAAACCTAAAGCACTTCCCTGGGTGGTGGATCTATGAGCAGGATGCAGGGACCTCCTTGTGCCTATCCCCGCACATGCTGCCATACAGACTGTCCTGTGCCATATCTTGCTCACAGTGCTTCTGACTGCTCATGCTTCCACGGGTCATAGCTCAGCTTCTGGCAGGCCTCTCTACTCTTCTTCAGGAATCCCTGGCTCCAGGTAACCCCTGTCTGCCTCACACTAGTGCTCAGCCACAGAACTGGCCACTGCTGCTGCATTCTTCACTGACTTAGTGAACAGTTAATTAAAAGCATTTCTGACATACTGTTATAGAGTATGTAAATGGCTGGAGCTATCCGTCTTTTCCACCTTCACCCTCCCCCCGACTGTTAATGTGTTTGTTTGTAAACTCTTAGTGGGAGGTAGCCCTTTCCATCAGCTGAGCTGCGTGGCCACACGGGTAGGAGTGGAGCTGCGCTGGTGGTGCTGGCTCTGCAGGAGATGCGGCGGCAGAAGTGGCAGGGCCGGCCCCAGCACCAGAAACAGTACACACCCTACCAGGTTCTGGGCAGCGGCAGACCCCGGAGCAGTGAGCTTGGACAGCCTGCAGCAGCCTGCACCTGCAAGTCCCAAAGCAGCAGCAGCGGCAGCAGCCCACAGCCCGTGAGTCCTGAGACAGCTGCAAGCAGTAGTAGAAAAGTGGCCACGGGACTACGAGGCAGCCATGGTGTGCACGGCACACCGGGAGGGAGGAACTTCTGTGGCAGGGACTGCCGGGAGCCCTGGGTGCTGCTGGGGAGAAGAAGGAGAAGGACAAGATGGCAAGAGGGAGAAAGCGTGCTCTTCTCCATTTTTTGCAGCAGCCAGACCATCTCTTCATCTCTCATCCATTCCTCCACCCACCATCACCATCCACCACCCGAGTTTCCTCCTCTCTTCATCTCATCTGCCACCTCACCTTAATCAGACTGCACCCCAGCAGGTTTTAGTGTGAGTGGGGGGGCTGCTGGTGGTGTGAGGGGGAATCAGGAGGGTTTGTACCATTCTATATTTTCATTCTTATATATTTTTCTGTGTTAAAAATGTTATTCTTTATAACTCAGCCCCGGTGTACAGAGTGGATTATTCAGTTTCTTTTCCTTTTGGGGAAGGGGGAGGTTCTTAAAGGGGCCTTCTCCCAAATTTGTCCTTTCAAACCAGGACACATACTTTATCAGCATGCTACACACACAGCACTATTCTGTATTATAGAGTAAATTTCACTTTCAATTGTTCTAGAAGAGAAATTTTGCTTAGCCTAGAATTTAGTTTGGTTAATGTGGAAAGCAGTACAAAATTTCAGATACTTTTTGAACATTAGCAATTCCTACTCTTCTTACAGTATGTATGTGTGCAAGGACATGCAGCTCAGCTCTCTTAGTCTAATGTAAGATGTGGTGAACATAATTTATTCTGTTGCTATCAGCTTTCAAGGTTTTATGTATTTAAGTAGCTCTACAGAAGCTAGTGGTGCCATTTTTTATTAAGGACTTCAGAAGTATCCCATTATATGCTCAGTAGTTGCAGGCAAGAATCATCATCTTCATTTTAGAGGAGAAAACTGGGACAGGCATTACAATTTTCTGAAGAGCAGAGAAGTCTCTATTGAAAGAGAAGTCCCTTCTTGATTAATAATAGATGTTGCTAAATGTTCACAATCATAGTGTCAGTATGTTTAAAAGTCAAATATACTTTGTCCACTGTTTGCAAACATCAAGCTCACCTATACATAGGAAAAAACCTATGGGCTGAATTGTACAGGGTGCCATAAAGAAGAAGATGACTTTCCAAAACTCTGCCTTGAGTAGCAGGATGATATATGTACTGAATGGTAGGAAGAAATTCTTTACTCAGAGGGTAGAGGCACTGGAACATGTTGCCCAGAGAAGTTGCAAATGCCTCATCCCTGGTAGAGTTCAAAGCCAGGTTGGATAGGGCCCTGGGCAACCTGGTCTAGTGGGTAGCATCCATGGCATGAGGGTTGGAACTAGATAATATTTAAGATCCCTTGCAACCCAAACCATTCTATGATTCTATGAATGTAATAGTGCTTCCCTAGCAAACAGCAGAAAGTTACGACTTGAATATAGGATATCACAGCAATAGAAAGGTAAACTGGGCATGCTAACTCATTTTTGCTCTCCAGTGACAGTCACAGAGTAGAGTACTAAATGTTGTACTCAGGAAAATATGAATGTCTGAAATCCAAGTGTTCTATTTTGTAAAATCTTCACTGAAACAATTGAGCTATTCTTTAGTTGAAGAGGGAGAAACATACGACGAGATTAAATTTAGAGTAGACTTCTATTTACCTTTAATCTACAGGACACTTGGTAGCTGAATAATAAAGTATTTTCTTCCAGTTTTAAAAATCCTGATAGTGCCTATGTAAAGATAATTACATTCACTTCATGTTTTATTCTATTTCATGGGTTGGAATATACTGGCAGTAGTGGACCCTTGTTGAAAACACGTCTACAGGATGGATATTCCCAGATCTGACATTGATTCAGTGTCTCAGATCTTTGTATGCTTTATTTCTTCCTACATCTATGAAAATGGAACTATTGGAATAAAGATTTTTTATAGTTCGGAGAATGCTGAAAAATGGTTCATAATATATTCAGTAAACACTGCAGTCTTGCCCTTACACTACCTGAGTATTATCCAAGGTTTGGAACAGTTGTATTCAGATTTTGAGCAATGTAACAGGATTTTTTTTCACTGTAAAACATGTTTTAAAATAATGAAGTCTCAGAGTGCTCAACAGTTGGCCAATTATTTTATTTAGTTTAAATCAAAGGCTTAAACCAGCAAGACTATTTTGATTTTAAGTTTTATTTCATATACATACGTTTTTCTAAGCCCACAGAGATGATTCATTTTGTATGGGAGAGTAAAAACTTCCAGGTAGCAAAGTATGAGTGTTTAAAATCCAGTGAAACAATGAGTTATTCATTAGTTGAAGAGGGAGAATGATAGCTAGAGACAAGATTTAAAATAGTCAAAACTTAAGAGAAAGACATCTGTGACTTGAAATCTCTTGAAGTAAATTCAGATAGAAGTTTCTTTTTTACCTACAAGAGTAAATGATAGATAAGCATGGTTTTTATCAGTGAGTTTTTGCTTAATTGCTTTCTGATGTTATCAAATACTACTGCTTAAACATCTCTTCCTGTTAAAAGACAGATTGTAATCACAGCATCTCCTCTACTGCCAACTTCTATAAAAGATATTAGAGATTCTTTCATTTTTGTCTTTGAAATTTGTATTGGAGTAAATAATGTCTACAGACATACAAGGGTTATATTTTGAAGTTAATTTTTATTGAATTTAAGGTAGAAGATAGCTGTAATCCCTGCTGCTACGTATTTATTTAAGAATTTAATATTTTCTTTACAAAGATGGTTACAAGTGTTAATTATCACTGTGGAAAAGACAAGGATCATGGTTATATTACCTGAGGTTCCAATATGACCTGGGAGAATATTCTAAGTGTATTATATACTGAGTGTTGAATTACATCAGATAATTACCATTGCATGTGTAGGACAATATTAAATCAATTAAATTAGTTGTGACATTCTGATGGAAGTATAAAAATCACAGTTTTCCAAATTTATTTCATAATATCTACCTACAGTTTTGTGACTTAAAGAGAACTTGATTCTAAGTAGATGTTGAAGTTGGTTGTGGTTTCCATTCAGGATGGGATATTGACATGAACAAAAGAGTTTTACCACATGTATGGTAATCCAAGAATAAAAAAGTATGACTATATGTTATCCAGAATTTGTTTCATCTTTAATAAAAATTCATTTAAATAGTCTTTGGATATGAACACTGGTTTTCCTATATTTTGCTTAAATGTAACAGTTTGTTTAAAACTTAAAATTTTCCTTTTCTTCTACCCCTAAAAATCAAAAGAAAAAGGACCAAGAGAGCAAGAAATCCTGTGACACTGGAGAATGTTGAAATTGAAAAGGGATGGTGAAATCTTTGCTTTTCTTCTTTCTTCTAAAGCCAAAAGACATAACACCCCCTTCACATTTGCAAAGGCAGCTTGTCCCAGTCATTTATGAAACAACCAATGGGGAGATCTTTCCTGTTCCTTTAGGTTTTTCCAGGGTTGAAACATGCCCTGTATATCTAGCAGGCACCAGAATAGTGGGTTTAATTAAAGGATTCTGGAACTTTACACATAAAGTTAGACCCATTTCTTCCTAGTGCTATGAGTCAATTAAAAAGGCTAGGACTGGGAATGATGAGCAAGTGGTAAAAATTTCCACTAACTGCCCAATAAAAAGAAAGATCTGTATCATTTTTACATTAGTGAATCTTAAATTATCATAGAGAAAAAATAATCGCATTAAAATCTCAGCCATTACATTTAGGAAATAATCTTCTGACAGAAGTAGAGGAAACAGTAAATATTTTGTGAAGCAGGTAAAATTTACTATACAGTTCCTGAAAAACAGATTAGGTGTTTTTTTTTTAAATAAAAATATATTAAGGCATATACTCTTGGATAAGCTGGTAGCCTATGGCTTGGACAAGCATACCCTCTTCTGGATTAGGAGCTGGCTGGAAGATCGGGCTCAGAGAGTGCTGGTGAACGGGGCTGTGTCCAGCTGGCGGCCGGTCACCAGTGGTGTTCCCCAGGGGTCTGTGTTGGGTCCAGTCCTGTTTAACATCTTTATTGATGATTTAGATGAGGGGATTGAGTCTATTATCAGCAAATTTGCTGATGACACCAAGTTGGGAGGGTGTGTCGACCTGCTGGAAGGCAGGAGGGCTCTGCAGAGGGATCTGGATAGACTTGAGAGATGGGCTGATTCCAATGGGATGAAGTTCAATAAGGCCAAGTGCCGGGTCCTGCACTTTGGCCACAATAACCCCATGCAGAGCTATAGGCTGGGCACAGAGTGGCTGGAGAGCAGCGAGGCGGAAAGGGACCTGGGGGTACTAATTGACAGGAAGCTCAACATGAGCCAACAGTGTGCCCAGGTGGCCAAGAAGGCCAATGGGATCCTGTCCTGTATCAAAAATAGTGTGGCTAGCAGGACCAGGGAAGTGATCCTTCCCCTGTACTCTGCGTTGGTGAGGCCGCACCTTGAGTATTGTGTTCAGTTCTGGGCCCCTCAGTTCAGGAAAGATATTGAGGTGCTGGAGCGGGTCCAGAGAAGAGCAACAAGGCTGGTGAAGGGACTGGAGCACAAGTCCTATGGGGAGAGGCTGAGGGAGCTGGGGTTGTTTAGCCTGGAGAAGAGGAGGCTCAGAGGAGACCTCATCGCTGTCTATAACTACCTGAAGGGAAGTTCTAGCCAGGTGGGAGCTGGTCTCTTCTCTCAGGCACTCAGCAATAGGACAAGGGGGCACGGGCTCAAGCTCTGCCGGGGGAGATTTAGGTTGGAGATCAGAAAAATGTTCTTTACAGAGAGAGTAATCAGGCATTGGAATGGCCTGCCTGGAGAGGTGGTGGATTCACCATCCCTGGAGATTTTTAAACAAAGATTGGATGTGGCACTGAGTGCCATGATCTAGTAAATGGATTAGGGTTGACGGAGGGTTGGACTTGATGATCTCGGAGGTCTTTCCAGCCTGATCGATTCTGTGATTCTGTGATTCTGTATTTTTCAACCCCAGCATATAGCGTAGCAAGAGTATAATGCTAAATAACACCCTGGGCACTTTAAAACTTGGAATCTGCTTGCCACTGCATAATTTCACACAGCAAAGGGAAATCAGAAGGGATTAATTCAATCCCTCTAATTTGGATTTGAAAGGTTGTTAACAAGGTCCCCCACCAGCCAGCCTCTCCTCATTCTGTACCTATGGGAGATAGTTGCAAGCAGAAACCATGTGGTTACCTTCCTTTCACAAGCCTGTAGACTTTTGGATGTAGCACCCGTGTGTCCACATAAAATAGCATGTGGTAAGCAAGCAAAGTCTAATGTATCAGAAGCTGCCATTCTTTGTTTTAGGTTATTCATTAGAAACCAGGGTGAAAAAATAAACCAACAAACCTCCATTGACTGAAAGTTTGCTGGTAGCAGGGCTTGACTTGTTGGGTTTCCAATCTCAACTAGCAATTTCAAAATTATTTAGTTTACTTAAGAACAGATTCCTTTATTTTTTAAAGAAGACTCATCCAAAATAATATACCTGTAAGTATTCATAGTATCTGTGATCCTTTAGACTTTCATGTCATCACAGTGATAAGAAAAGGGCAACCAAGAACGACAGGGTGAGATGCAGGTATAAGAGTTTTTCCTACTTGTGTACTGTCAGAGATGTCTGCTCTATTTTATAAAGAGCCAGATAAGGAGATGAAGAGAATTTCTTCCTTCAGAATAGCCCATAGACTGGTATCAGCTCCATGTGTAGGTAAAAATGTGCCCACTTCTCAGTCAGGCAGAATGCCTAGTCACAGAGTAACCTGAAAACACTTTTCACTGAAACAGACACACTTTGCTAAAACAAAAGGTCTATAGGCCCTAGTAACATTAGTTTTACTGCTTGGCTGTGAGATACACACAAGTATTCTTAACAATCCATGGCTTTGTTTTGCTTTTGGATATAAGCAGTTCCTTAGCTGGTTGTTGTATCAAATAGCCACTACATGGGAGTAGGAGAACAAACTCATTTATATACGTGTATCATATTCAGGGCATCATTTTTAACCAAATAGCTTCATGTCAAATGTCTTTTTCCCCCAATATCCATGACAAGGACAATAAAGCCTGTTCTTCATCAGTTTTACAATATACTTATCACTATACTATTGACTATGCACTCAGCTAGCTAATCAGCGTATTGGAAAATTAATTCAGGCACAGCACTGATTCAACAGACCTTGCTTCTTATATATACATTTGGTTTGATTGCTGAATTCACAGAAAAAACTGGATTACTGCCTTCATGTGGACAGCAGGAGTTCACAGAACATGAATGTTACTACATATTTGCAATCTGTGTAGCATTGCAATTCTACTTCAAAACTGATGGAATGGTATGACAACTTGGGCTGTTATGCAGGGAATTGAATTAATGAAGGAGACTGTTCTGCCTTATAGCTGCTGTGTTATTTCATTTATCCTTTGTGAGAACCTGTTTGATTTTGAAACTTCACACATCTTTTCCATTTGATTATTATATTACTGTAGCACAAAGACACTCCAAGCTAAGATCTGGCCTGGCTGCCATGGGCATGGCAAACATGCTAGAAGATGTTTTTCTCTGTAAAGAACAAGTTGTAGGTAAGTATTACACCCGTCTTAACTGAAGAGAGCCTGAAGTGTAGGGTTATGTCTGATAATTGTTCATGGTTTCACCGAATCTGTTACACAACTAGAGAGGGAAGCAGGATTTTCCTATATGGACATAGCATGTTTTTTTGCATAACATTCTGCACTGATGCAGTTCCAGCTTTTGCAGTTCCCCTTGTCTGAGTCTCTGGAAACCCTTGCAGGCTCTCTTTTATAGCACTGGGAAAGTTGGCTATTTAAAGCCTGTGACAGCAGACTGGGAAGCAGGAGGAAGATGCTCTCTCTGAAAGTGAGATGCATGTCTTAGGTCATGAGGGAATATATGTATGAATCAGTCTCCATTAGTTATTGGTTCTGGTGAGTCTTTTATGAACAAGATTGAAGGATCAGCCTTTTGGTTTCTTGCTTGTTTTTCCACTGCAATTATCAGAATCTGTCCATCCTTCTTTGATCTTCAGCTTTCAGAGAAGGACTTAGTCTTAGTGGTGGCAACACAAAGTCAAAAGTTTCTCTGAGAATCCTGAAATAGTACATAAATATTTCTGCTGAAAGTAGTATTTTGTACTTCCCTTCAGACATTTTAATACAGAATCACAGAATCTTCATGGCTGGAAATGACCTCTCAGATCACCAAGTCCAACCCAAAAAACCCCACAAAAAATGGACAAACCACACAAGCCCTGCCCTCACTAGAGCATGTCCTGGAGCACCACATCTACACATTTCTTAAACACCTCCAGGGATGGTGACTCAACCATCTCCCTGGGAAGGCTGTTCCAGTGCCTCACCACTCTTTCTGGAAAGAATTTCTTCCTCATCGNGTCCAGGTCATCAATAAAGATGCCAAACAAGACTGGCCCCAAAACTGAGCCCTGAGGGACACCACTGGTGACTGGCAGTCACCTAGATCTCGTTCCATTAATCACAACTCTCTAGGAATGTCCAGCTAGCCAGTTTTTAACCCAGTGAAGTGTACATTTGTCTATACCATGATCTGCCAGTTTCTCCAGGAGAATGCTGTGAGAGACTGTGTCAAAGGCCTGACTAAAATCCAAGTAGACAACATCCACAGCCTTCCCCCCATCCAAAAGGTGAGTCACATGGTCATAGAAAGAGATCAGTTTGGTTAAGCAAGACCTCCCTTTCATAAACCCATGCTGGCTGGCCCTGATGCCTTGGCTGCCCTGCAATTGCTGTGAGAATACAGTGTCTCACAGTCATACATACTCTATTGTATAAGTACCATCTGTTCTTCAGCATTTCTGATTCTGTTCTTGCTTGCCTGGATGATGGAACCCCAAAACTTTCTGCCAATAACATTTAATCTTTGAGGAAATAAGTTATTTGCAAGGGTATACATAAGAACTATAACCTGGGGAAAGAATTATATATCTATTACTAAAATGATCACTGATAATTTTTCTGCAGTTTTCCCTTAACTTGAGCTGGTACAGAGTTTGGCTAAATGTAGTGTAGTACCAAATGGAGATCAAAATGACTCCTTCAGGAGAAGAATTTCTTTATTTTTACTTATACATACTTTAAATGCTAACAGTGTCAATTTATTTGATTTATTTTATGCAGTTGCCAATTAAACAACTTTAGAGGCTCCAAGCTTCAATTTGCAAATGGCCTAGAGACCATCTTCAGTGTGGTGAAAAATGAATTTTAGTTCCTAAGGCAGTTAGGTAGAAATAATTGTAAAATAGTAAAATTATTTGTTAGCAGGTGACGGACACAGACTTACTGAAAATATATTTAAGGTTAGTGGTGTTGTATTTTCTTTTCTGTTCATGCATCCCCTATTGTGGACTGCACGTAAAAATAGCTCTCTTGCATGATTTCAAAGAAACTGTATTTCATAGACTAGGGTTGTTTTTTTTTTCTGTGTGCTGTGGCAATCTCAAGCATTGTCACGTGGTTCTTGCAATGTTAATTACCTCTACAAGATCACTCTAGCCCTCTTTAAGTATATGAGTAATTTAAAATACATTAAAATGACTTCCATCTTGTGTGCATATATTAACAATAAAAACACTTGACCCAGGAATTAATCGACTAAGTAGTATGAAACAATGAAATTAAATAGCCTTTTCTTCCATAGCTGGATTGTGTTTATTTTGCTCACAGTGAAACATTTTTTACAGCAACAGTAGTTCCATAGATATGGCACTAAGAATGTTATCTCTTGATGGCAATGTAGCAGTTTAGACTGAAGTTGTTTTTTTTCCCTCTAAACATTATGCTTTGCTTCATGCAGGAATTGCATGAATTCAGGTTAGTTCTGTGACTGTATAATACAGGAGCTCTGTGGGAGACAGCCAAGAGACACTGCAGTTTGAGTTTTGAGTTTTGCTGTTATTGTATGGTTTCTTGTTGTACTGGTTCACTTTCGGTTTTGTTGTTCCCTCACCACCATGCGGTGGCCACATGTTTTCTCTGGGTGGCACTGTATTGTACAGCCCACTGAGCCAGCCCTGCCTCTGTCCTAACCCTATTGGTTGTCTCCCCTGTCTTTCCCTGTTCCCTGGTTTACTATTGGCTCTTAATCCCTTAGTTTCTCCCATTGGCTAGCTGGGCCATTTCCATTCCTCACAGAAGCCTTAAGAACTCCTGTGGAATTTGAATAAATGGCTTTTCACCCTGGAACCCTCGAAGTGCATGTCTCTCTGGGGGACTTGGAGTGAGGACCCGGTCACTCCCTGTCAAATTGGCGCCCATTTGTGGGGCAAACGGCAGAGTCTCTACCATGCAGAAGATTTCTTTGAGCACTCTTTGGGCTCAGGCAATGAAGTGTTTTCGGCTTCCCACCTGGACAATATCCACAACTCAGTGTTCGGATTTCATCTGGATCTTGACTTACCACGAAGAGGGTAAGCCTGCAGTTGTATAGCCTTGAACTTTTATTTTCTACAACTATATTTTAAAATTATGGGTTTGCTATCTTCTAAATCGAAACGGGAGAGCTATAAGCACTTGAAAAACCTCCTTTACCTCCGTGGACACCCAATAGATAAAGCCTCCCTAAAAGCACTGAAAAAATGGATTTTCAAGAATAATCATGCACTTCCCTTTCCTATCACCTACAAGGAATGGGACACATTGGGAATGAAGTTACGGAGAGCCACCCAAACCAATGACTCTCTAGCATGTCAAGCCACTATTGTGTGGCACTCAATTCTAGCATGCTAGATAAAAAAGAAAACACAATATTGGTTGTTTCGGAGGAAGGAACAGGACAGGGTCGCGGTTGAAGTACGCATACTGCGTCGGGAACAGAATTAGAGTCGAGAACTGTGTCTCCAGTACTGCCATTACACACACAGCATGGAGTTCCCAGCTCGCTCCCCCCCAGACCCAGAATGGCTGCTGCCTTGTGGCTGAGCCCCCCCAGACCCAAAGTGGCTGTGGCCTCATGGCCGGGTCATCTCCTTCTCCCTGACACAACCAGGCAGAGACCACCAAAATGTTGGCTTTACAGAGCCCCACTGCTTAATTCGCCGCGCCACTAGGTGGTGCTGCCCCTCTGGCCACACCGTTGAGTGGACAGGCCCTGCCCACTTCTGTCCTTCAAGCCCTGCCCACTTCCATCCTTCCAGAAGTGGGAACCTGCAAAACATGGCAGCACCCATGTGGGAACCTGCCAACATGGCGGCGTCCATACCCCCGGTATCTCTGGAGATGACACCCGAAGTAACCGATGGGCTTACATTAAACAACAAGCAACAGCAATGGATGATTTGGATTTATTACAGGCATTCCCTGTGTACTAGCGCCCCAACTGGGAACCTGTTCCAATCCTGGTTCTCAAAGACATTAAGAAAGCAATTGCTGAATATGGACTGAATTCACCCTACGTGGTAGGGGTGTTAAGCTCCCTATTCAAAGCTTACACCTTTACACCAAATGATATTAAAACACTGGCAAGGGCATTTTTCATGAGCATGCAGGTGTCACTTTTTCTAGACAAGTAGCAAGACCGCATTCAACAGTATGCAAAATGCACCCTCTCCACCAAGGGTCTCCCAGTCCTGGATTCCTTTAATAGGTTATTTGGGGTTGGGCTGTACATCTCCAACCAGAGTCAAACCACAATTCCATTGAACAAATTGGATCTATCAAAGAATTTGACTTTCCAAGCAATTCAAACTATCGCTGACGTGTCTGAGGCAACACCATCATACACCCAGTTCCTTCAAAAGCTGACAGAGCTGTTTATAGACTTTGCAGAGAGATTAAAGAATGCAGTCTCCAAGCAAATTAAGCATCCAGAGGCTCAAGATGCATTGTTTCTATGATTGGCAATTGAGCAATCTAATGATGATTGTCAGAAAATATTAAGGACTCTTAAAGATCCCACTCCAATAGACATGGTTAAGGCGTGTTGCAATGTAGGATCCCACACATACACCACATCCCTACTAGCTGAAGCCCTGGTGGCTCGACAACAGAAGGAGGCTAAGTGTCATCACTGCCAACACACAGGGCATTTTAAAAGGGATTGCCCTCAGCTGAAAAGAAGAGCACCTACAAATACCACCTAGCTTGTGTCCCCGATGCAGAAAGGGATTGCATTGAGAAGTAACTGTAGATCACTCTTCGATAGAGAAGGGAGACTGCTTTTGCCGAAAGCACAAAAGCTGGCTTTGATTTTAGGAAATGGGGAGCCGAGCGCGAAGGGCAGCGCAATGATAAAAAATGCCCCACAAGTCCACCACACCCAACTGCTCCCCTCGATCCCAGACACAGACCCAGAGCAAGTGTCACGAAGGTGGAGTTGGCCTCTCCCCACCAACTCACAATAAGCACTGACAGTTATCAAACCATTCTTGTGAGTCCAACAAATAGCCTACCAGTGCCTGATGGAAAATACATTTTATCTGGAACTGCTACATCTAATACTAAAGGATTAATAGTCGTCCCACAAACAGTGAATGTAGACAATCCAAAGGCAATAGAAGTGACTGTAAAAGCTCTGTTTCCACCGGTGGAGCTAGACACAGAAACACCTATTGCCAGCTTAACCCCTATTGCGGTGGGGGGCAATACCTTGGACTCTATGCCTTTGGTTCAGTGGTCACAATCTATTCTACTCGATTGACCAATGCTGACTTGCACTGTGTTTTTTCCCAACACTAACCAATCTGTTTGAGTAAAAGGTCTCATAGACACAGAAGCAGACACCACCATCTTTGTGGAAAGCGACTGGCCAAAGGAATGGAGCACTATGGAGCCCTGCATCAACATCAAAGTGGTAGGAGGAGCCCAGGCACCACTCCAAGGTGTCTTCATCTTACTGATTAAAGGTAAAACTGCCTCGGCAAAGTCATATGTGCTTAATATCCCAATGATCCTCTGGGGCAGAGATATTATAGGACAGTGGGGGGTCCAACTAACTACCTCAAATTTAGTTTGGGAACTGACTTTTGGGAATGCATCTGTAGTATCTCTGCATAAAGAAATATATCAGGTATTGCTGTTGTATCTTTCTACATGGTGAAGTGAGAAAATGACTAGTGTGCTCTTATTCTTGTGTACTGAATGTAGAAGTTTAAATAACTCTCCTTTAGTTGCTTTACTGCTGAGATGTACTAGGTCCCTGAGAAATATTTTCCTATGTAATATAGCATTGAGAAGGCTGTCATAAGGATTGCGCACTGATCTTGTTTCCGGGCTCTGACATAAGTGATGCCTGCTTGAATACCTTATGGCATGGAAATGTTCTGCTCCATAGGGAGTTACAGGAAACAAAAATTGGATCATTTCTTAAAGCTGCCATGAATAACACAATGGGCAGAGGAGATGGTATACAGGGAGCACACAACTATTTGAAGTGAAATTTCCCTTGCACTGAACCCCATCCCCTACATGCCTCCAACAACTGATTGAAGCAACAGAGATATGCATAAATTATGGTTTCCTAAAGACATATGAGGTTTGGGCCAACTTTGGGGCAATTTTTACCCCTTTTAATACATCTCATTTTAAGCATTCAACAGCTTCAAACATTCTTGTAATGGAAGATTGCATGCAGAGTAACTGAAAATAATCCCATTTATTTCCATTTTCAGGTCTCAGCAACAACATTTCTCTTAATTCCCTCCTGCCCACAAGATGCCACTTTCTGGAATGATAATTTTGTGGTTTCCACCAGCAGACACATACACTATTGCTTCCAATCACTCATCTAAAATCTCTGACTGACAGCTCTGACAGAAACAAATAGCAGGTGACTTGATAGATATTGTGTTTGGATTTGTTTTAAAGTACTTTATCTCCCCTTCTCCTTTTTTATGGTTCAGCTTCCTAGGCAGCCTCATCTCCTCAGATGGTAAGAGTGACGGAGAGATAGACAATAGGTTGGCAAAGGCATATAGTGCTTTCGGAAAACTCTATAAAAGAGTCTGGTGAAATACACACTTGAAGAAAAGTACAAAGATCAGTGTTTCTAGAGCCATNGTACCTCCTGAGGAGTCCTTCTGCTGTGCCTTTTGCAACCGCTCTTGTCTGTCCTGCATTGGCCTTTTCAGCCATCAGCGTGCTTGTAAAAAGCACTGATGAAGAGTGTGGATGGAGCCCTCTCTGGATCTTCGTTCATGAAGCCTAGCCAAGAGCTGCCTGGACACATTCCTGTGTGAGCTTGTCTAGGGGATCCTGCTCTGTCAGGGGGGTTGGACTAGATGATCTTTCTAGGTCCCTTCCAACCCCTGACATACTGGGATACTGTGATACTGTGATTACCACAGCTGGGGAAATAATTTCATGTTACTTCCTTTGGAATACCATGTGGTCTTCCTTTTTTTTTTTTTTTTAAATGCTTCTATATCATAGTCCTTTAATTCCTTTATAAAGGAATGTTTTCCAGTTTTCTTTCCTTTACAATATTGCAGGATAGGCTAGCAGCATGCCAAATGGCTTCTACATCTCTTGCTATTTTAATTCTCTTCTCAATAGGTGCACTTTTGTAAATGCCAATAGATCCCATATGAAATATTACGAACAACACAGATTAAGGCTACAGGTTACCAGAAATACCTGGGTAGAATTGGACAGATCTACTTTTATAGTGCTCTGAGTTCTCATTCTGCTATGAGAGAAGGGGTAGCTGGGCAGACCACAAAGATCCTTGGCTTGAGAATTTGCTCACTCTATGCATTGGCATAGAGTTCCAATTTGGGAAGCAAGGTCACAGTTGTTAATGTTTGTCCTCTTTCTACATATTTTTTTATTCCTCACCATAGGGAAGCTTGCTAGAAACATGATAGCTTTATGTCTAAAATTAACATTTTTTCCATGTATTTGCTGATATCATGTATTAATGAATGAAATACAATTGTAGCAGAAGTAGTTTATGTTGAAATTAAACTCGAGAGATTGGTGTAAGGCATGAACAGGTTACTCTGAAGATGAACTAGGCCAAGAAAACAGACCTTTTTGTGCACTGTTGCCAAAATCCATCTAAACTTATGGAAAGACACATGATATAAAAGAATTAGTTAGACCTAGTAGTAATATCAGCTAATTACATGACACATGCTTGCAGCAAGTAATGAAAGACCTTACCTGGAATTAAGGATTAGTATCTCCATTTTGCAGAAGGAGGAACTGAGGCAGAGAGTATGTAACTGTTTTCTTCAAGATGGCAGAATAAATCAATGGCAAGAATTGAATGCAAGTGTCATCTGACACAGAAGACTGGCTGAATGTGACTGGGAGTTGTGACAGTGGAAATCTGCCATACAATGAAAAGGAAATCTCATAATTTTGTGATGCTTGGAGGTTGTCATGGGCTAAGTGTCTCTGAGAGAAAGAAAAAAGGAACTGGAATATGCACCTTAAGCCAATAAAAGGAAATTCTTTTTTCTTCAAGTTTATATGTATTCATGGAAAAATTGCAGCTTTCTGATCTGAGTGTCCATTTGAGAGTCTGTTTGTATGTTGTGTCACGTTTTGTTTCTTCTTGTCACTTCTTCAGCAAAAGCCAGGAGATGCATTGGGTCATGCTTGTGAGTTGTTGCAGTTCAAATTGCCAGCAATAAGGAAGTTACACTCATGCATTTTTCATTGCTATTACATTGATGGATTACCTTCTTTTCAAACGTGTGAAAAGGTTATTTTAGAAAGAGACTAGTTTTTTCTAGGTGTTTAAGCATGCCAGGCATTCCATATGTAACAAGTTAGGTATTCTTCATCATCATCATCAGGATGAATCTGTGTTTTATAGCTTTGTGAGAGAAATAGGCTTGAATTGTGATTTGAAATAGTTCAGCCCTTTGCCTGTGGCAGAGGGGAGGCTGCAGACACAGGGCTTGGGGAGTCTCAGGAGTTTGTTTTTCTTTCCTTCCTGCTTTACTTCTGTTCTGATTGGAAGGCCTGGCATGTCTTGGCTTTGTCAGTGTTAAGGATTCTATAGTGCTCTTAGAGTTAAAGTTCAGTTCTAAAACCTAGAGGTGAGAGGCTAGGGAGATGTAGCAGTGTGTTTATGCTGTCCTGTTAAAATCAGGGCCAGGAATGAAATGGAAGAACTACCTACTGAAGTGCTTTCCTTAAGCATGGAAAACCTGCCCAAGAGGGAAGGTCTAGCTGCCCCATAGTAGCTTCCTTGCCAGCTATCTCCCTTTATGGTGACAGGTCCATGAGGGACAGATAAGTATGTGGTAAGGTAAGAGTAAGAGGGAATTGTAACTGTGAAGAAGAAAAGACTAAAGGTTTGTTGATGGGGTAAGGAAGAAAGAAGCACAAAATCTAGATCAAAGTTAATACACTTTCCCAAATCTCTGAGTCTGCTGAGCGTTCGCTGACAGTTCATCTGTCACCATCTGCCTAAATCCCTTACCCCTTTCTAGGACCTTTTCTTGGTACAAATAGAAATAATGTTAACAAACATTGCAACAGTTAACCCTATTAGTATTTGTAAGAAAGAAAATTCACTCTGGCAAGAAGCTGTGTGAAAGTGTTTGGAGTAACTGACTCTGTTGGACAGTCAAAGGGAACAGGATGTTTCACTTCCCTCAGTTGCTTTGAAAGGAACCACTACATTATTAGTAACCAACTTGCTAAAATCGGACATTAGAAGGATTTTTTTTAATAGCAGTACTATTTAAATATAACTCTATATAACAGTAACTTCCCTGAAATAGCGGGGAGGATGTGGAATCAGCAATTGCAGAAAGTAAGACCCTCATGCAATCAGATATTACTAAGGAGATAGTGGGCAGACATTTGTTTCTCCCTTCTTTGTAACGACAGCTTACTTTATGTTTAAATTACTTCTACATGGATCTGTGAATCGAGCTGGCATAGTCTGAATACAGCTATGATTCCAAAAAAACAAGTTGTCATTAACTCATCATGTGTATTGGTGGACTCCACACAAAGATGAAACATAAGATTGACATAATGAGAGAGATCTGCTAAATATTCTGTCCCTTTTAACCAATTCTCACAACTTGCTTTGAAAAGCAGATTGGATACTCCCTCTTACTGTGCTTTCTAAGACAACAGGGTTAAGTAGTCAATTCTGTCTCTGTCAAGGAAGACACTTAAGCTCAATGATTAATTTTATGGAGAGAGTAATACTGGATATAGCATTATGAATATAGAGAGTAATACTGCCCTAGTGAGGCCACATCTGGAGTAGTGTCCAGTTATGGGATTCCCAGTTCAAGAGAGACAGGGAACTACTGGAGAGAGGCCAGTGGAGGGCTACAAACACAATTAGGGAATCATAGAATCATAGAATGGTTAGGGTTGGAAGGGACCTCTGGAGGTCATCTAGTCCAACCCCCCTGCAGTGGCCAGGGACATCCCCAATTAGAGCAGCTTGCCCAGAGCCCTGGCAAGCCTCACCTGGAATGCCTCCATGGGTGGGAAATCAACCACCTCCCTGGGCAACCTGTTCCAGTGTTCCACCACCCCTGTGGGGAGGAACTTCTTCCTAATGTCCAATTCAAATCTACTCCTCTCCAATTTAAAACCATTGCCCCTTGCCCTTTCACTCCAGGCCTTTATAGAATCATAGAATGGAACCAGAACTTCTCTTTTACAAAGAAAGGTTGAGAGACCTGGGGCTCCATATTCTCCAGAAGACTATGAGGGGATCTTATAAATGCTTAGAAATACCTAAAGGGCAGGTGTCAAGATGATGGGGACAGTCTCTTTTCAGTGGTGCCCAGTGATAGGAGAAGGGGTAATGGGTTCCAACTAGAACACAAGAAGTTCCACCTAAAAATAAGAAAAAAATTCTTTACAGGTTGCCCAGAGAGGTTGTGGAGACTTTCAAAACCCACCTGGACACATTCCTGTGCAACCTGCTCTGGGTGAGCCTGCTTTAGCAGGGGAGTTGGACTAGATGATCCCCAGAGTCCCTTCCAACCCCTACCATTCTGTCATGCTGTGATTTTGTGCTGGCCAGAGTATTTCTGTTGTCTGCAAGGCATTCTAGACTTTTCCATGGTTAGTGGCATTAAAACAGCACTGAGGAAATAACCTTTGAGTGTTCTATCTATTTATTTAAGAAAAAATTTCTTAGACTGCAAAGAGTTTGCAGGAGCCTTGTCTGAATGATTCTTTCCATGGTCATTAATCTCAGCATCTGGGGTAGTTCGATAATAATGAAAACCATTTATTAAGTCTGCTGTATTGTCATTAGATTATAGTTGTGTGTATATAAATATATCTGTATGCTTGTCTATGAGTTTGGCTGAGGATATCCTCAGCTAACAATTATTAGACCTTTAAAAAAATATTAGTGATCAGGGCCTCCCATATTAGTGTCCTCTTCAGCACAGAAAATAAAAGCTGATTGTAACAGGTTCAGAGGATAACAAGGACTCTAGACCATAAACCATGAGATTCAAAGCTGAAATAAAACTTCAGACCAGAAACAGCAACATAAAATAGTTAATTATTTTTTAAGTACTTTAGACTCCCGTAAAACTGTGTAGAAGTTCTCTAGAACAATATAGAAGTTTTTATCCTTTGCTAACGAAGATAAACATTTATATCTTGTTGCTTTGGCTTTTTTGCAGGGCAGCTTGGGGCCATCTTATTAACTAAGATTGCAGTCAATTATCTGCTTTATTGAGTATTTGTTTTCATTTGACTGATCTTTGTGCTGCTTGCTGGATAATTTTTATGTGGTGAGGAAACTCATTAGAGCCCTTGGTATATCTGCTTGCTACAGTCTTACTCTTCTGAAACTGAAAAATCCAACTAACGTGATCTGAATTTGATTGGAGCTGTAAAACAGTGCAGTTACCTTTGCTTCATTAAAATATGGAAAAGCATATGCTTGTTTTCATTATAATTTCTAATTACCTCTTTTTTTTTTGCTGCTTGATGCAAATTGGAACTGGCCTTTATTCTGACATAGAAGAAACAACATCAAATCAGCAACTTGATTTTATCACATGAAACAGATGGTGAAGATCACAGACATTTCAAGAAAAGACAATGTAATTTCAGTGCTAAATTACCCTTGCTGAAGGGCCTTGCCTTCAGGACTTGAGAGAGAATACAACTTTCTTGTTCAAGTCTAGGCTTAGCTCACCAAAGGCTGTGAAAGATTGAATCTTTGCTTCATAATGTTGTTTCAAGTGTCAAAATTGGGCCATAGTGTAATCACTGGGATTTTCACAGCTGATTTTAGTGGATCTTCAGTCACTCTGTGGTTTGTGTAATTTCTTACCATGTATAAATTAAGTGAAGAAATAAGGCGATCAAATGGAAAATACTTGAGCTATTGAAGCCAGTGACAAAGCCTTCCCTGATAAAGTAAAGATGATTCATCCCTCTTCTGTGCTGTAGTGCAACAATCATTCTGGGTCTTCAAAAGTATTTCTCATTTTAGGAAATAAACAATAGCTGCTTTTCCTTGGGGACAAACAATTCCTGTACAGCCAAGCCTTAATGAAAATGGAATGTAAATCTTTCATGCTGTGAAGTGTGTAGAATCCTATCTCAGAGTAAATGGAATCTTTATTTAAGCATGTTTCTCTTGTACTGCTAGAAAGGGCACTCTCTAATGCAATCTGTGTGTATAGGTAAGTTTCTTTGTTGCTTTGTTCCTCAAGTCACCTGAATAAGTTAGAAAAAGTATTTAGAAAAAGTATTCAGACATAAACATCCTGGAAAAGAAAGAATTACAAACTGTACAGTGGTTGGTAGTAGAAGCATATTCTAGAGTCTCACAGAAAACCAATATGATGCCTGGAAATAAATGGAGTTGCTTTTTAAGGAGAGGACCTAAATATTGCAAGCCCTCAACTGCTGCAAAGGACATGCAGACCAAGTCTGTAAAGAAGAAACTGAACATGGACTTTCTTAGATTTGTGCTCACACAAGGAATCATAGTGTGCTACAGAAGAATCAGATCAGAGTCATGTGGGCACCTGGTCACAAGATGTTTTCTCTTAGGAGCCCATCAGTCAGGTATGTTTGACAGTAACTGGTAAGAAACTGTTNGTGCTCCTGGGTAGAAGAAGGTGGGGCCTACGGGATATTCTCCATCTTCTTTGCAGAAGCGTGCAGCGGCCGGACCACCTCTCCATCTCCTCACCATAACCATCCAGTACCCGGGCTTCCTTCACTTTTCGCCTCATCTGCCACCTCATCTCCACCAGACTGTACCCTAGCAGGTTTTACTGCGAGTGAGGGGGGTGGCCGGTGGCGTGAGGGGGGTGGGAACCGGGAGGGTGTGTAACACCCTGTGTTTTTCCACCGTTATATATATATTTTTCTATTTTAAATAGTTATTCTTTATAACTCAGCCTCCGTGTTCAGTGATTTCTTTCCTTTTGTGGAAGGGGGAGGCTTTAAAGGGGCTTACTTCTGAGTTTGTCCTCCCAAACCAGGACACTGTTAAAAACTGTCAGGAAATTTGGAGATACCACTGCCTCCAGTGAAGTCAGCCTGTCAGTCAGTCAGTCAGTCTAGCACCTGGCTAGGATACTGTCTGCAGCTGAGTATGTCTGCAAATAATTATCCTAAGGAAAGCCCAGGTTAATTTGAAAACTTGTGGTTTATTATGCATCCTGTCTAATTTAAGTAGAATGCTATTTTCAGAAAGCCAGAAGCAGTATTGGGTATGTAAATAGAAAACTAAGAACACATGGAAGAACTTCCCAGCAGTCATTTGTTGGTAGCTCAGGTTTTGATGCTGTTCCAGATGAACTTTTTAATCAGAGACCTGCTGGGGTTCTTGCCAGTTTTTCTGTCTGACCTCCTCAGCAGGCTGCCTCTCACCACTCTGCAGTGGAGGATTCCAGGTTTCCAGGTCAATGGTTCTCAGTGGTTTATCCATCACTTTTACATTGAAAGGTTTAATAAATCGACACATTTACAGACTGACTTAATTGGGATTTTCTACTTTATACATCTTTTTCCAAACAGTTACTTTTTTTTGTTGTATCTAATTATAAATAAGATTGATTTTTAGAATTCTGCTGGGGATCTTCCTACATTTGTCTAAGTGCAACACTTTTAAGTAAATTTATTTGTCTAGTTTACAGAGTGTGTCCAAGACTTTCCAAACTTAGTTTGAATTTATGCAACTTAACACCTAATTTAGGAGCATGTACCTATCTCATTAAGTTCCCTTTGTGGTTAGCATAGACACAGTCCAAATAATACCTGAATTGCCTTCTGTACCTGCATCCCTTTCCATGTAACAGAGGAGAAGCCTGGAATGAGATTAAGTGACAAAATTTAGGGGGTGTGACTCTGTGCCTAAACCAAAATTCTTGTGTTTGGATTTAGATACCTGATTTGTTTAGTTTGATTTTCCACTCTGCTGAGCACTCAGTGGTTCGTAGAGGTCTTCTTTTTCTGTTACGACTAAATTGTGCAAACATATTAATCTAGTTGCTTTGATGTTTCTCCAGCAAAGCTATGTACGAAGAGTAAATTGAAAATTGGGCCAATGACCTATTTTTAAATGGTTTTAGAACCTTAGTTTTAGTCACATAGCTTGAGAAATCTCTGCTAAACCTGCAGTTAGTATGTGTAAAAAGGATCAGATTCCATACAGGTGTGGATATGATCACATTGAGTTGAGCTAACTATTTCTTTCATTGGTAGAAATTCATTAAATGAGGTATAAAATTATTCCTGAGAATGATTTCCACCTTTTGCTTGAATTTACATGATGGAAATACAAAAATGGCTTGTAGATATCTCTGTTACATGACTTTTCTCTCTAGTCTTTGTTCACCTGTAAAGGTGACAGGGCCACAAGTCACCTTACAAGTATCTGGTCCAATTCCTGTATTTGTTAATGGAACAAAGTCAACAGGACTGCAGGCAAAGATGCTGTTTAATGATGTATATGCTCCTGCAATGTCCTTAAATAATATGTAGAGTTTTAGGGAATATAGGATTGACCTTAAACTCCTAAAACTGATGAAAGTTTTTCTATTGACTTAACTGCACACAGTTTCAGTGACTGAATGATAGTGTGCCTGAAGTAATGAAAGGACATGAACAAGTCTGTTTGAAAGAGATTGAAGCTTTGCAGAAATGAAAGGGAAGTTTAGTGTTTACTTTGTGGGGTCAGAAGTCTCTAGTCTGTTGTTCAACTTTCATAACAGCTATTCAGTTTATCAATGATTTTGATGAAACTAATGACAGACCAGAATTCTAATGACTGTGTAAGCTGTTTAAGTTAATATTGCTCTTTTCTTTCCTCCTTATGAGGGAAAATGATTAAGTCAATAATTTTTCCATTACTATAGCTATGGAGTCACCACAATTAACTCCAAGGCTGCATGCTATAGACTTACAATAACTTGTTAGAGAGAAAAAAGCAACACTAGAAAACCAACATAACCACACCATTCTCTTAAAGAGTCTAATGTATTACACTGTAACCAAGTCCAAGTACATGTACTTTTATGGGATAATTTCAACAATAGGTACCATCTGCTTAACGTGTTCATAAACCAAATATTAATTTCCTGGTAAATCAGTTGTAAACCAGAAATTATTATTATGATTGCAGTGATTTTTGCATAAGATAAATGTCTCAGTGGCTCAGAAGGTTAAAGTTTAGAACAAGAGCTGGCATTTAATTTTCTCTGCAATTTGGCTAATATTAAATTGCCTGATCAGGAATCCAAGTCATATTTTATCTTTCATTAAAAGAGAAAAGAGCTGGAAACAATCTGTAGACCACCAGGATATCTGAAAGTTATTTTCCAGTTATAAAAATAAACCAGGCTTTAATTTATTCACCATCTGTCAGTCTTCCTACAAAAGAGCTGACTTTTCAGACAGGTTACTTGCAGTGGCAAGTAACAACTGTAGGAAACCAAGATACTAAGATTGCTCTAAGTATATTAAGACAGCAATTTTTGGAAAACTGCAAGAGCTGAGTTAGTGTATCTGGGGAGGGATTGAACATTTTCAGGATTCTCAAGAATGCACACATTTTCTACTGTGTCTGAACCTCAAAGGGTTCATTCAAAGGGGACAGATATTAACAGAGTGACCTTCCTTTGCTTAGTTGTCCTCTGCATCAGAATCTGTGTGCAGAGGTGGGACCAATACAGGTGAAGCAAAAGACAACACTAATTTTATTAAGGTAATGCTCAGTGGCAGGAGGAATGTTACTTTGCCATCATAACCTTTGAGTCCTAATGACTTTGACTCTTTTATCAGTGGAATGCTATTCTGTTTGAGAAAGAAATGCAGAAGGTGATTTTTAGTACATGTACAAAGTGCTGATGAGTGTGCAGATGGATGTTCCTGGTCAGAGGCTCAGATTTACCAGAAAGTTGTCTCTCATTCCCTTCAGGACATATGCATAGCAAGATTAAGGTCACCTCTACTGAAAAGAGGGACATAATCAACCTGTTTGTATTCTGAGGTTCCTTTTCTCTTATAATTATTTTAGAGATATGTCAATGTTAATGCACTCAATCACCATAGGGGTAACTGCATTTGAAATAGCCCAAATCTTATTTTGACTGACTGGGATTCTTATTGATGCAGAGTTCTGCTTCCAAAGTGGTTTCTCCTCTCAAGAGTGAAGAAAGCAAAGACAAAGCTGAAAGGCATAACAGAAGAAGCTTCTCTACTTGTATCCCATAATGGATTTGAATGCAACATAATAACAAATTAATGAGCCAGTAGGCTTTGAGACCAAAACTATCTGACCTAGAGCTGTAATAATGGTGGGTCACATCTCCTTGGAAACCATTAGAAACATAAATGGAAAGTCTATATCACGTACTTATCCAAACTGAAGAAAATTGCTTTACAGAATGAATGAAGTGCAAGAATAGTTAAGGAATTATTTGAACAGTATTTTCAGCTTGAAGATAAGTTATTTTTGTATATGTCTTTCATCTTAGTTCTTTTATTTGAACAAAAAACCACCTTAAAATTACTGTGACGTATTCAGGAAACTACTGACAGACTTTAGGACTTAAAACACCAGAATATGAAACGAAGATAGGAGACATGAAGTATGGAGCCATAAGGTCTGTCAGACTTACAGAAAGACCAAGTTTGTGCATCAGATTTATGAAACAATGCAAATAACTTCCTTACAATAAAATCAGAATGCTATGTCAAGTTTTTCTTGAGCTTTGTAAGTATGTTCTTTTCTAAAGCCTTGCAGCACAAGGCTGTCAGTTCTACAGCTTCAAGTATTGTGCAGTTGAAACTAGGTATGGGGAAAGGCTGGATGGCTGGCAAATAATACGTTCTCACTGAGTCCATCTGTGCTACTGTTACTCATGGTTCTGCTCTATATGTTGTCCTGCTCACAGCAGAGGACTCCTCTGAGTATGTGGGCACAAAGGCTGAAGAACAGGATGCCTGGCATTTCATACAAATCTAAGGAGACAAGACATTATCTGAACATTAGAACTACATCTCTGTTCTTCAGCCCTCTTGGTATTGCTGCTTGGCATGGAAATTCTGAACCTATTAACACTTGACTGAGCCTGAGATTTATATTTGGATGCTTTTAAAAAACAGCTGGGGAATATCTTTCACTTTTAGTCGTATGCTGTGGATTCTTCTTCATCTCTTAAAGTTGAAAAAAATCCCAGTGCTCTCCTTAGCCCTAAGTGACTTACACATTAAAACACGTGTTCCTAATTTATCTACTTTTTGTGGGAGATAAAAATGATCAACTGATGCCTCTATTTGAAACATTTTAAAAAGCTTGGTTCATATTCCAATTCCTCTTAAACATACCTTTTTCAATTCACAATTTTGCAGGCTTTGCTGGAGAGTCAAAAATGTATCCCTGCCTTTATACAGTGTGCATTTTTTAAGCACAAATATGATGCTATGTCTAGTTTATTGCTAAGTCTTCAGGTGTTTTTATTGTGTAAGGTTTTAGGGCAAGCCTATCTGAATTTCTGGGTATTATACTACAGAAGTTCACATTAAAATGCAGATATTCTGTGCTAAACCCACAGATCTTTAGTGTTTCCCCTTAGAAATTCCTTCAGGAAAGAAACAAATCCTTATGATACAACAGGACCTTTATTCCTGAAGTCTTACGCTCGCAGTTGAGGTTCATCCTTTCAAACCCTTCTGCTCTCAAACCTCACCTCATCCATCATGGTATCACGGTACATTAGGGGTTGGAAGGGACCTAGAAAGATCATCTAGTCCAACCCCCTGCCAGAGCAGGATCACCTAGAAGAGGTCACACAGGAATGTGTCCAGGTGGGTCTTGAGTATCTCCAGAGAAAGAGACTCCACAGGCTCCTGGGCAGCCTGGTCCAGTGCTCTGGCACCCTTACTGGAAAGAAGTTTTTCCTCATGTTAATACTAAACCTCCTGTGGTCCAGCTTGCTCCCATTCCCTCTTGTCCTAACATTGGATGCCATTGAGCAGAGCCTGGCTCTCTCCTCCTGACACTCACCCTTAACATATTTCTAAGCATTCCTGAGGTCTCCTCTCAGTCTCCTCTTGTCCAGGCTGAAGAGACCCAGCTCTCTCAGCCTGTCCTCCTAGGGCACATGCTCCACTCCTTTCAGGATCTTGGTGGCCCTGTGCTGGACTCTCTCCAGCAGCTCCCTATCCTTCTGGAGCTGAGGGGCCCAGAACTGGACACAGTATTCCAGGTGGGGCCTAACCAGGACAGAGTAGAGGGGGAGAAGAACCTCTCTGGCTCTGCTGGCCACGCTCCTCTTAATGCATCCCAGGATGCCATTGCCCCTCTTGGCCACAAGGGCACATTGCTGCCTCATGGTCAACCTCCAATCCACCAGCACTCCTAGAGCTTTTTCCCCAGGGCTGTTCAATTGCTTTTTTGGAAGAAGAAACAGTTAATATTCTCTTTTGTTTCTTCTTACCATTGTTTTTTCTTCGGCCTCTCTGCTCAGTTATTTGGCCTATGATCAAGTAATGTATGTGGAAGACATTGTTCAAACAGCGGCTTCCATAAGAATAGCTTAAGGAGGAAATACGATCCTGGCTTAAAATTTCCGCACTAAATATAATAGTTACATTCCAGAGTTGAAATTCGCTGATGCTGCTAGTGGATTGCAATCTCCATATATTTTCTCTCTGCTCTGAGACATTTCCAGATTTGTCAGAATCAGTATCCCTTGTTGGTCTTTCTCTTGACACTCTACTACTCACTGTTAAACTTCCATGAGGAAGTGATATTGGCTTCTGGAGATGTCACTTTGCATGTCTTCCTTTACTTCTTTTTTTTCTTTTTAATGTATTTAATATATTTAATATTTANGGCCACTGCAGGGGGGTTGGACTAGATGAGCTCCAGAGGTCCCTTCCAACCCTAACCATTCATTCTATAATACTGCCAAGGTGGGACAGAAAGACTTCCATGCTTTTGGAAGTTGTGATTCAGTCATGCAATTTGTGAAAATAAATGAGGCAACTGATTTGGACAGAAAGACAATGAGAAATTATTGAGACGCAGCAGGTAATTTAATTAAAAATAGGATTTTTATGAGCAGTACTAATGTGTGCTACCTCAGCTAACCTGACAATAAAGGCTTTGCAAGCTACAGTGACATCTGGCATAGTATCATACATAGGAATTATGCAGAGCCAATAAAAGATACTTAATTATCCTTGCAAATAGTATTCCAATATTTATGAGATTCTGCAAATTTGCATACAAATACATAATTACATCATTTGCAGCTGTTGTGTTTGTTCCATAAGACCTTGCCACTTTATTAGTAGAATAGGAAAATCAGCAATTAATACCTTTTATCACCTACTTTCTTAGTAATCCATAAATATGTGGCAAATCATGGCAGCTTGCTGCAGCTCTTTTATGTGAACTTTCTCATCTTACCTCAGAATTGTGGGGAAAAAAACCTGTATCCTCTGACTTGCTTAGTTCTAATGGTCTTTTAAGGGGTCTGTAAATGTCTTTCATTTATAATCAGGTTTTTACTCCCCATTCATCTTTGAAACCTTAGTTTGCAGGGTCACACTGCAAATCACTTTTGATTTATTCCCTTCTAGTTTTAAAGAGATTTTAGTTAATATTTTTTTCTCGTTAGTACTTTTCAGATAAGGGTTGTTATATTGCATTAAGTAAACAGAGAATGCAGGAAGGGAAGGTAGATTACTAAATTCAAGGTGAAGCTGGACAGCTGAGATGCCTAAAAAGCAAAACTGGACCAAATAATTAGTTAGCACATAAGATTTCTTTGCCTATATAAGCTTGGACAATTTTAATTTACATACCAACAAGGACATGAAAGATGTTTATACAAACCAAGTTTCTTAAAATATATTTGAATATTGACTTTTTTTGTGTGTTGACTATGTTAATAGTTTTTTAGCACTTTTATCTGGCTTAAAGGAGGTTTGCAGAGGCATAGTCAATTAACATTAAGGGTAGTTCTGGCTACAGATTTGGGCATACTGTTAAGCCAACTAGGAATAGAGAAGAAGTTCTTTGGTTTTATTCTTTTAACATCTTTTCCCTTGTGTGTTTTGGAAGTGCTTTCACTATAATCATGCCATTGTGCCTTTCCATCTAATGGAATCTTCCCCTTACACTAGAGGCCTGTATAGAAAAAATTTCAATGCAACAAGAGAGTTCAGAGCAGCAGGGAGGAAAAGTGTCTTAGAAAACAGCAACTGTGTTCTCCTCCAGAAGGACTTGGTTGATTCTAAGTTTAATTTGTGTTGGGAAGTTGACTGGATTGTGGACTGCCAGTTCCTTTAACTCTCTTGCAGTAGATGAAAGTGATTTACAGGAATGTAGGCTAAAAAATACTTCCTCTTATTGACTATGTAATGTTTTCTCATTATTTTTTCTAAATGACATGCTAAATGATGTGCTAAATCTATTTATAGAATAACTAACCATGGTTATATCTTGAAGAGTTTTATTGATATTTTGTCTGAGTTTGTTAGTGGGAATTGCAAATGAAATCTTTCTGCCCAGAATGACTGATCTTCCTTACTGGCATTGCCAGCAATGGTATATGGAGGGAAGGAAGTTGAAGTAATTGAAAGAATAAAATAATGAGCCTGCATAAATGCCCAAGACAAAGAAAGGAGCAACAGATGTTTCTTTTTATTTAAATTGAGTGGGTGAGTACAAGGATGAATGTTCTCTCTGCTGACTGCTCTAGCAGACTATTGCTTCTGGGAATAGTAGCTCTATTGAAAACAGAAAACAAGATCTTGCTTCGTATTGCTGTGGCTAGACCTGGTTTCCAAAAGTTGATCTTTACTTCTTTTTTTCTTTTAGAGGAGAGTTCATTAAACAGAGGATGAGCTGGCATTAGCAGTGTAGATGGTTCTGAGCTTTCTCTGCACCTCTGACTGCAAAATGGGAAGACAAAAGTCCCCATGACTCGAGCCTAGTGCAGTCCAAATAGTTTAGGCTAGCTACTAGCTGGATGTAGATAGAGAAGGTGTCTTAGCTTAGTGTCTGTTTTGATTTTGAACACAAACTGCTAAGGCTTCATGGTGCCCCACTGGGCCCTGGAGTTACCTGTTAGGTCTTCAAGAACTTGAATAACTCCAGATGAAGCTGAAATTTTGGCATTGTCACATCTTCTATCCTGCTCTATCTGCTGCTCTTCTTTACCTGGCTGGCAATCTAATGCCCTCTTTGGATTCCATGTGCTGGATCTTGAATAATCTGTAAAACATCTTTTGCCAGAAGAAAGGTGGGTAGTGGGGCTGTGTCATGGAGAGACTTGTAAAAAAGTGACTGAGTTTTGGAAAGATTCAGAAAGATTCTTCAATGAATTTGTGTGGCTGTGAGTCTTTCCCCTTTTAAATGTGAGTTACTAATCTTCCAGCACCAGATGGATGACAATTAAGGTTATTTTTTCAGATTCCAATGGTGATTCTGCTCTTATTTTCTGTTTTTTTGTAGCTACTAATAGGTATACTCACAAAGGACATTCCCTTGAACTAAAAGTCCATAGCATTTTTTCTCCTAGTTAAGCTGTGCATTTTTAGATGTAGAGAGGAGCTCTTTCTCTTTTTAAGGTAGGGGAGTTCCTAGTGGTTTGATATATTTCCTGAACTTTTTTTTTGGCAGCTTGAAAAAGATTTTTCTGACGACTGTAACTTATTTTATTTTTAGTGCTGTGCCACATCTGAAATCTAGGCCAAACCAATTAGATACACATATTTTTTGTCACCTGAATAAATTTGGCACTGCAGAGGGGAAGCCTGGGAACTCAGACTTTTGCAGGCAGCAGGCTGTTTAGAGGAACTGGTGGTATAATGTCCTCTGCAATGCTGAAGCCAGCAGTAGTTGGCTCACAATGGTGACCATGTGCCTACATTTCTCAGAGCTTCTCAGAACAATTCATGTTCTGAGATGCCATGTGTACTGAAGAAAAGCATTGATTTTTATCTCTTTTTTTTTTTTAATAGGCATAACAGAAGCCTAGTGGTCTGAATCTGATACAAAATAACAATGGACAGTATGTTGGAAAGACCTTTACATAAACTGTGAGCAGTAGTGAACAACAAAATCCAGTCTCAAGATCCAATGAATAACTGCATGTTTCAAAGACTCTGGAAATGTCAGGCAACAAAAAAAGTATATTCTGGTCACTATCCAGCAACCCTGAATATGGAGCTAATAGGGATGGTATTCCGTAGTTTTGGCCTTTCCTTTTCCATCTGGTCTATTTTTGACTTCTGAATCATTATTATCCTCATATAAATTAATTGGTTTCAGCTGCAATGATCCCTCCTCATACAGGAAAAAACTTCCTGACTACTGTAAATCTTCATCACCAAGGCTAATTCCCTTATAACTATGAAGCTCTGTTTGGATTAAAGCACTAAACAACAATTAAACCCACTTACATTTATTCATTCTTTTGGCTTCTGTATTCAAATCTAGGAGGCAGCTTTGGAAGGCTGTGACTGTTTTGATAGCCTGTCATTATATTGTTTTGATCCCTCATGAACTTCAGTGCTTAACCTAATTATTATTTATGTCAAAACTAGTGTACAACATTTTACAGTCTGACAATTCAGTCAGTATTCATGATTTCCCTCTCTAGAACACTTACTCAAGTGCTTATTGAAGAGAAATGCATGGTAAGTTAGCCAAGAAAACTCATCATCACCATCATGGCTAGGCTTCACGAACGAAGCTCCAGGGAGGGCTCCATCCATGCTCCTCATCAGCGCCTTTTCCAAGCGCGTTGATAAAAAGAGGATAGCAGAAAGCACCCTCAAGCCTGCACTAGGGATTTTATTTTTTAGGTGAGACACAGCATGTGCAGAGCTGGACCCACCCTTTAGTCCTAAAGTTCATCTACCAGGGCCTAGCAAGCTTGGACACTGGCAGCCAAGTCCTTAGGACGAAGGTTTAACCTCTTAGCTGGAAGGCCTTACAGGGCTAAAGGAGCTCCATCTGCCCGGGTTTGGAATCAGAGTTGTTCCTCTCCTAGGATGACAATCTAATCGCAACAATTTTATAAAACTGTACTATATGTGGTAATAAACTGTTGACTTTTAGATCAATTTGCATTTAGGAATGATAATGATATATGCCTTATAATTGACAATGAAGATTTTTCAAAGACACAAAAGGAACCTACATTTCCTGGAAAGAGAATTGGAGTGAAAACCTCAGTTTGTTTTGATCTGACCTAAACTGATAGGTTTTGTTTGGCACAGAATAGTTGTCTAACTGACTTCTTCCTTTTCTGGCTCTCTCCCTCCTTTTGATTGTAGCTCTATTCAGGATAAGCTGTTTTCTGGGCAATATTTGCTGGGGGAGACTATCCACTGTGGACCTTTTTTTTATATGCATGCCTTTATTGGTGATGTTACCTGATAAGTATTGCTTCAGATCAAAGGTGTCTGATTAAAAAAAAGTCTAGTAGATGACACAGAGCCCTTGACTGTGGTTTAATGGTACTCTCTAATGCTTGTCAGTGAAGGTTGGCCAAGAATGAAGGCCAGAACAAAAATATATGTGGAAACGCCTGAAAGAGAAATTGTGTTGCTGTCATGGGGAAAGAAACAAGCTATTTAGGAGCAAATTGAATAAATCTTCCTTAGTGTTCTGAGAGAGCTTCAGAGATATTTTATTTACAAAAATACAACAGGTCGTCTCTTTTTGGTTTCCAAGTGTAAAGAAAATTAATAACAGGAAGAACACTCTTTTATCTGTAGGAATCTTGATAGGTATACAGTCTATAATAATGGAAATGTGTGTAGCTGTTTTGTTCCTTTAATTCTTGTAGAATATTCAGGGTTCAGCTTGGACCATGGGAATCCTGTAGCACATCATTTCTCATTGTTCTCCATGTGGAGAAAATGAGATATGTCATCCATCACTGCAAACTATGTCTGAGAGTCACCTGACAACATGGGCCGATTCCATCCTTATAGTAACTCTAATGGAACTAATACAATTAACTGTTGGGTGAGCTTTTCTATTGTCTGTAGCCCATACAAATCCTTCACTAGATGATAAGGACTTAATTAACTGACTGAATTTTTGGCACAGTTTCTCTTTTACTTCAAATAGCTTTTCTGCTGATTGATTAACATATGTGAACTTCAATCATGTATAGCTAAATTCCAACTTTTTCTTTTTCTTGCATAGCAGCCCTTTAAATATCTAAATTAGAAAAACATATATCCTTCTGTCTAATATGACCTCCTTGTACTTATGCTCCCTTTCTCACACTATTGTTATGATACCTTCTGTCCTCCAATACAGAAATGTGAGGCATAAGCTTCTCCTTTAGCCTTGATGGGAGAACAAGTAATACCCATTAACATTGAAGGGATTTCAACATATGGCATGAGGTTTCCCCAGAGATACTATAGAAATTTAATTGAGGTCATCATTAATTTTGATCCTCTCCTTCAGCTGAAACCTTGAGCTAAACCAACAGCCTTCTTTTTGAAATGCCTAGTTTCTGCAGATACATGTATTTCAAGTGTCTTTTAATTAATTCATTTTCTCCCTGATGGAAAAGTATGAATTGGAAGGAATGAGACCATTTAATCAGTGGACAAAAATACATAGCATACTTGTGAGCTTGTGTGAGGACTGTGTGGCACTCTGGGTAGTCAGCAGTTGGAGTGATGGATTTAGCTGCAGTGATTTGAAACTTTACTGTTCCCAGTTGTCTGCTCTGCCCTTTGCCAGACATCCCTGCCCCCTTGGCAGAACTGGGAGAATGGGCCATTTGCTTGCACAGCAAGCAGTCCAGACTACAGTTCAGCACTTCATGTCGCTAATGGGCACTGTTGGGCTGGGATTTGCCCTGGGGCTGCTAAGGTGCAGTCTCATCTTCTGCCACTGTCAGAGAGAATTCAGAGTAATGTAGTTGGAAGCAAGAACAGCTAAGGACTCTACCAGAGTCCTTTAATGTATCTCTGCAATAGCAATGAAAAAGGAATGTTCTTTTGTTGGCAAATCTGAGTTACCTAAGTCATGTAAAAATAGCAGAATAAATAATAAATTTAAAAGTAGAAGTGCTAAAACTTATAGGAGTGTTTGGGGAAAAAAAAGTAGGCCACCAGCTGAAAGTAAAGCCAAATTGATCTAATTTTCATTGCTCTTTTAGCAATTAGTATTTCACCTTAATCAGACACTGAGAACTACTTGGGTTAAAATTGCAAACATTTTGGTGTGGTTTAGCTTACACATATGTTTAAAGAATTAAAGTTGCTTAGTTTATGATGAAGAAGATTTTTGACTTTTTATATAAAAAATAAATCTACCTAACATTGTATAAGTATCTCGTGGGGTAGAAAATGTGTAATAGGAAATAGGTCTTCAAAACAGTAGATATAGTAGAAAGCTGAAGGAAACCAATTCATATTAGGAGTATGAGTTTAAAGGAAGGATGTAGCTAGCTACTGGAACGAAATACTGTGAGAGCTGACAGATTTTCAGGTTTTATGCCTTCACATCAGAACTGGATGTTTTCCTGGGAAATATGTCTTAGCCCAATAGAAGTTACATTTTAGTCGAGTTACAGACAAGCTTTTTTGTCTTTTTTTCAGCTTTTTTCAGCTTTTTCAGCTAATTGGGTAAAATTTAAAGGCCTAGTACATGTAGAAAGTCACAGAAATGATCTAATGGGTGATTCTGACATCAGCATCTTTATATGTGTAAAACTACTGTATTTGGTTTGGCTGAGAAGGAGTTAATGTCCCCATAACAGTTCCTGGGAATAAAGTGGCAGGATGGGCATCGGCAGATCCCCATGGAGGTAATCAATAAGACAACATCCATGTCTCCACCAAACAAAGGAGACACAGGCTTTCCTGGGTGCTGTGGGCTTCTGGAAGATGCATATCCCAGTTTATAGTCTGATTGTAAGCCCTCTCTACCATGTGACCCAGAAGAGGAATGACTTTGAATGGGGTCCTGAGCAAAAGCAAGCCTTTGAACAAGTTAAACAAGAGATTGCCCATGCTGTAGCACTTGGGCCAGTCCAGGCAGGACCAGATAGTAAAAACGTGCTCTACACCGCAGCTGGAAAGAATGGTCCTACCTGGAGTCTTTGGCAGAAGGCA
>VWZO01010549.1:114315-132315 GCA_013396975.1 Bucco capensis | reverse complement strand
CACAAATATAAGCTATGGTAAAATTCTTGAGTTACTTACTATTAGTTCTTCTTCTCAAGACACCTTTTTGAAAACATTCCCTTTTATTTAAAGAATTCTTTGACTTTGAATTCATTTCTTAATGTTATTTAAAAACAAGATATTGTGTAAACCAGCTTGCCCTGCCTCCCCACTCCAGCTACATGGCAAAAAAAAACCCCCAAAATTCCTTTTCACCAGCACTTCTTTTAAAGAGATACTCACACATAATTACTTTTCCAGCAAACTNCTCTGTGCCTGGCAGCTCTCCAGCCACTCCTCCCCGAGCCTGTAGTGCTGCTGGAGGTTGGTATGGCCAAGGTGCAGTACCTGATGCTTGCTAAAAAATACTAATCAACTAATCCTTTTTATCTCACCAGTTTCTCCCCCCACCCATGGGACAGAATGCCTGCGATGCAACTGACCTTAAAGAAACAGGACTCGATGTTCAAAAAAGGTTTTCATTATTTTAGACGGCACTAAAGCTTGACATTCTGTAATTGCTACTGACAAAACAAAACCCTTTAACTCACCAGTTTTTATTTTTCAGACTACCCTAAAATTACACAGAGTTGCTGCATTTCACTGGTCTTTAAACAATTCCCATGTTCAGCAGTGGAACTTGCAACCCTCAGTTTGTGGGTACACAGCTCATTTGGTACAGAAGTACCTGACCTTTCCATAGTGCTCCCTTCTTCCTCCTCTTTTAGGTAAGTATGTTCAGGGGATTCACTAAGTTCATGGTCATGTGAGCTCCCTCCTCTGAGGTAAATTACAGTACAGCCTACAAAAATCTACCTGTCTACATTAAATACTCTGCAATTTCCCAGTGCAAATACTGAGCAAGAGTTGTGATTTATCATAAATAACTACTGAGCAGTTTTTCACCATATGCTGTAACTAGCTGTCCAGGAAAAAGTGAAAAAAAATTACTCAAATATATTTTAATATTTTATGATGACATATGAATTCATGAGAAACTATTTTTTCCTGTGAAGCTTATATGTCAAAACGAATACATGTACATACCACCATTCACAGCAAAGTAGAATGAGTATCAAGTTGTACTCATTAGCATGTTGAAAATGTTAACTGAAATGTCAGAACATCTGCAGTCTGTTGAGACACAGCAGTATACTCCAGCTAATGAGTTACACACTTGAATTTGCTGCATAGTAATATATTATTAATTGGTAATTTATAATGCATACTATTTATCAATAAATAAATACAAATATAAATTTATATTGGCTAGTCATATAAGTGTAATTATGATTTCAAACAGCACTGTTATGAGTTTAAGTTTTGTGGTTGTCTCTGTATACTTTTTGTATTGGATAAAAACTCTTTGAGGTACAGTACCTAGTTTAAGCTTTAGTCCTGTGATGGTAAATTAGNTGGGCAATGAGTTTAATGCTCCCTCTGCTGTGGGCACAGTTATGGCACATGGGGCCACAGAAGACCCCAAGGGATTTTCAGACTGTGCCTAAATTGGCTATTTATGGTTTAATCATAAAGTGTAGAGAGTAAGAACTAGAATTCTTCATACAAATTCAAATAATCACTACAGCAAGTTCTCAGAAACTGAGAACATGTGCTCTCTTGCTTCCCTCCTATTGTAATGATTATGGGTTTTCTTAAGAGTGTTGAAGAAATACGTCTTAAGAAGAGATATGAACGAGGAAAGGTTTGGAAGACTGACCATTTTGCTCCACCACTTAGGTACTTCATGTTCAGCAGATGGGGATTTTAAAAAACACAAACAAACCAAACATTTGTAGAGATGAACTCTGCAGATTTTCCTGGGCATGTTGGCAAAGCTAAGGAATTGAAATTTCGCTTCAGAAGTTTAAATTTTGTATGGAAGAAGAGAGAAGGAAGTAAAGAACAAAATGATATGGTCTGATTGGAAAGGCAGATAATCTTAACAAGTTACTTTTGAATTAATTGCAACAGAAAAATATTGAGAGGTGTAAAAATTTAAAGACATGAGGGTCTCTCTCCAGATGCCCACTGCAATTTGTATGTTTAAAATAATAACACATTTTAGAGATTTATTATTTGTCTTCTGACATTTAGACAACCAGTTTTCAAACTTTTAAAGACATTTCATTTGTTAGATATATTTCCATTACCTTTTTACTGAATAACTCCTGGTCAGCCTCAAGTCATATTTTACCCATTTAGCTTCTGGGGGCTAGTATTTCTCAGCCTGCTTTGGACCAAAAGTGCCATCCAAAAGTCATCCATATTTATGGTCCCTTGCTGTTAGTCCTGTTTCAATACTTGAAACTTCCAGCCAAAGTGGAACTAAACAGACAATGGAGAAGTTCCACTAGCTTTAGAGACAACAAAGAGTATGGAAGATTTAAAGTAGAACAGCATAGTATAGAAGAGTTTCTGTTAGAAGGGACCTAAAGCAATCATCCAGTCGAACTGCCTGACCACTTCAGGGCTGACCAAAAATTAAAGCATATTATTAAGGGCATTGTCCTAATACTTCTTGAACTCTTACATGCTTGGGGCACTGATCACTTCTCTACGAAGCCTCCTCTGCCATATATTCATAATGTCAAGCCTAGATCCAAAACAGTATATGGATTAACTTTGTGAGTTATTCCATCTTCAAATTTGCTTCTGAAGTACAATAAGACAATAGCATTTCTACTGCTTAATTCATGTATCCTGATTACAAAACTAGGAGACCATACACACATGGAATACTTGGACAAGCAGAAGGTTTTCTATGAACTTTCTTTTCACAGTGGATCATGAAGCCTGTTAACAAGAAAATTTACAACACGTGCAAAATACAATGAAGCACATTCAACTAACATCTTTAAGTAAGTCTGGAGTAATGGGAAAGTTCTGAAGAATCTTCACTTTTATCTTTAGAGATGGAATCTGTCTTGACTAGGAAGTTAATTTCTTTATGTGTGTGCATGCCTGGATTCACACAGGCACTATTAGTCACCATTCAATAATTACAGATTATGCTTTGATCAGGCCTGAACAAACCCTGTATGCCTCAATTTTAAACAAAATCATTTTTGTCTATATTCTTTTCATATAAAGAAAATGTACACAAAAGTTGTCTTCATTTAATGCTGTCCCCTCTTCATTTCCTCAAACCTGAACAAGAAACAAGAACAGGAAAACCATTACTACAGATTCCAGATTTAGTACATGTAGCCAAGGAGTGTCCCAGATAAAGACTATTACTTAACTTCTAAAAGTACACATTTCAAGTGTTGCTGCTTCGACTTAAATCTAAGTTTTCAACACACTGATATGCCCTTGACAGTGCTAAGACCTACCTGACCTTTAAATTTTCAATGGAAAAATTAAATTAGATTTTGGAAAATGGTTCCCAAAGATGCTTTTTCATTTTCTTACCAGTTTTCTTGAATTTACCAGCTGTGCTTTGAATATATCCTTAAGGAATCATGGAAATCTAGATAAGAGGAAGGAGGATGGTTCTTAGGAAGCTGTAGGCAGCAGACAGATGGAATATGAGAACCTTGGGAGACATTAGAGAGACACAACCAATCAAGAATTTTGAGAGTTACATCAAGGTCAAGGAGAGATGTATAAATGTGTCCCAAGAGAAGGTATTCTGCTCTGATGCCTTAGTACAGCAATTTTTTCCCTATTGCTACCATTTTTGCATCTTTGTGTACTCACACTGTGGTACTGTGGGAGCTTGTGATGCCTTTGGAGCAGATATATTTGGAATTTCCAACCAAATTCCTAATACACAGGGACTGAACTAACTTTCTTCTGGCCATGAGCCACACAAAGCAAAGTAATCAATATATTTCAGAGCAGTACTTAAAAAACAAAGGAAGAAGAAGAGCGGAGGAAGGATAAAATCATGAAAGAATGCCACACATACTATTCAAACAAGAGAACTGAGAACCAAGAACATTAAAATAAAAGGAGAATAAACTTAAGAAAAGATTTTCTAGGAATTGCAAATCATGCTTGCTCATCATGTAGCTGTGGCATTTACTGTTTTTATGGAAATTATATCATTGTCATGGAGTAATTTAAAACACTAAGGATTTATTGTACGTCATGTCCCCTTTTCGAACTTTTGAATTTTGGACACTCTTTCTTTAACAAAGACTCAGAGGCTAGACTTCTTATGACCCCCTTCTTCGCCCACGAAAGGAATTCACCGGGAGGAGCCGGGAAGCTGATAAGAAATGAAAACGAAACCTCGCAGATGCGCAGTGTGAATGGAAACCTGTAAGCATGTCACGTGAGAGAGTTCTCCCTTCCGGTTCCTGCTTGCTGCTTCCTGCTTTCCTGGAACTGTGCTCCCGGCTCGGCTTTTTCTCCCTTTACAGAAAAAGGGGGGCCTCTGGCATTCTTGAAATTCCTCTGGATGTTCTTGAAGGTAGAGAGGGAGTGATAAAGGGGGGGGGATATTTGGAAACCTGCCAGCTTTTGCGGCAAGGTCAGATATTGTGGTTATTAGAAAAGGGAGAAAGGGCCGAAAGCCATCTTTGAACTAACCACCTTATCTTTCTTTATTGCTTATCTCTTGCATATTGTTGTACCATTTAAATTTAGATAAAGCTATTCTTAGAAATTCACTATCTGCGTGCCTAGTGCTTTTGTTTATGTTTATTGCTGTCCCCGTTTTGTTTTGGGGAGAGGGGGTATTGTAGCAAAATCCTCTCAAAAGATTGTTCTTTTGACCTTAGCTTCCGGTCAAACCAGGACAATCATAAATCCACAAAAAGGTATAAAAAAGTTGCTCACTGCCTTGTATACAGCCACAGAACCTACAAGAAAACATACAGGATCAGATTTTTTTAAGAAGCTTGTTGCTGATTGACAGGAGCACATAAGAGAAATAGGATCATGCTTTATTTTCTTCGTGCTTCTCCCCAGCATGTGGACTGTTAGCTATTGATAGGGATAGAAAACTGGGTTGGATGGAAATTTTGCATGAGACAGTGTGGTTCTTCTTATGTTATTGAGCAATATATTCCCTACATCACAAAATCAGGCTTTTTTTTTTCCCCAAAATCATAAACTGTGATTTTTAAATATTGTAAGAGTCATTTGTAAAAGGGAGTACTATAAAAGTCAAAAGATACTATCTGAAATTATCTGATCCTCATTCAAGTCTAGAATGTGCTCTCTTGGTCTGTACAGTGGGGGATTAATCTACCATGGTAAAAAAAAAAAAAGAGAAAAATTTACTATGGTCAACTAAAGAAAAATTGTTTGAAAGAGATTTCACATGCCAATAATAGCAATGCCTATTTCCATTGGTCTCAGTGAAAGTTTTGTTGGGATCCACTGATGTGGTGAAGGGGAAAACAAAAGGGCAGAGCTCTGCAAACCATGGAGAACACTTCCATGAGCTACAGCAAAAAGCTGCATATTTTCCACAGCTTTTGTTTGATGAGGATTTCTTTAAAGAGTGTTTTTAAAACTGAATGATTAGGGCTTCATTAGGCCAGATGCACAAAGCGTTAAGACCTAATGTTCTGCAAAACCATACATCTGCTGTACAGGCTCAAGTCTCTAAAGATTTATTTTTGTAGTCCTTTGTCCATTGCAGAAATGGGAGGACAACCTGTTCATATCAAGTGAAAACTTCTTCCTGCTTTCTCTGTGGCAAAGGCAACATAAAATATGATGCACAGCTTCTAATCAGCCTTCAAAGTCCCACTGACTCAGTTTTGCCTGAGTAAATATTAGATAGTAGGACAAGTTCTCTTTGGTTATTATATAGCTTCATTCTCTCATTTAAAAATCTGCAACTTGGTACCTGAAATGGATGTTCAGAATAAAGGGCTCAGAGGAACAGAATAAATTACAGGAGAAAAAGAGTGTGACTGAAAAAAGCCCGATGCCTTTCTCACTAAAAGGAAAGCATGCTATCAGCATGCTCTTTATTAAGTCTTGTGTGTTTTCTGCTGAGGGAAGATAATACATGGGGGAAGAGAGACTAGAAGTTTAAATTAGAATTGATATCAGATGCAATGATTAAGTATTGACAATTTTTCAGGCTTTGGAATGGTTCCCATTTGCAGCTGCAAGGCACTACAGCAGCTTTAGCATTTACAAGCACTTGGTGAGTACTCTGACAGGTTTATTATTTGTTGGCTTTCTCCAGCATTGCACAGTAAAAATTGTTTTCAAAGAGTATTCAGAAGTGTAGCTGGCTGCTGCTGTATCAAACCCAATCAATCCACCAATGTATTTCACATTCTTGATTGATAACTGGCTCAGAGCTTTGGCATTTCAGGGAAGGAGTGGAAGGGGAGCAGGGCTCGATAGTCATTAATCCTCTTTCCTTGAGCCTCCCCAGGGCAAGTGCTTGTGCTATTATCCACATTTCTTACTGCTGATTTCCACAATCCCATGGCTGCTCAAACGACCACAAATTCACCACTGTCCCTTTCACTTACTATAGACCTTTCATCACACTGGCCTCAGCAGCTCTCCTGGGCTGATTGTGGTCAGGGGAACATCTCTCGCTGGCTTTTTTGCTTTTAAAGTTGGCCCATTAATTTGATTCCTCAGTCTTCTTTTCTCCCCATAAATTTATGTTGTTCCTTACTGAACAAGAACATCAGGGTATGAATGTACTTGCTTTCAAATATGTTTGTGTGGGCTGAAGTGAAAGATGTTTATGGTAAATAAGCTACAGGTTCTGTGCGCTGGCTCTTCCACTGCTTATTTGTGATGTTTTGCCTATTGTGCTCTATGTTACTGTGAAGCTGAATAAACTATGTTAGCTGCTGGGGAGATAGACTATTTATTTATCTATTTGGATTATTAAAGTTTCTTTATTTAAATGATGCAAAATTGTGAGCAAGCTCACAATGTGCTGACTGAAATGTCAGAAGTAATTTAGCTAAACTATTTCCAATGGAAAAAAAAAGTCATCTGTCATTATGAGAAGCAGGTATCTAGAATTCATTGGGAGCTGGAACTCATAAGGAGAAAAGAAAGGGATCAAGAAACTATGTTTTTCACATTTTTCCTGTGTTGGCTTCAGTGCAACAAGGGTACTGAATACTCCAGATGGGTCTAAAAAATACAGATTTGAACTCCCCACTGAGGATTCAGGATCAAGACTAACATTTGCCAGCAATCTGGTGTTAGGTGTTGCTGTGCTGCTGGGAGCACTGGTTTGTGTGTGTTTACTGTTATATTAAAGCACAAATGCCTCCTCCACCTGTCCTCTAAGAATAATGTGTCCTGGACAAATCTGTTCCACATAATCGTTATTTAACTGCCCTTAGCTTTGGAGGCAGAATCCATGTTAGGAAGCTGTGCAGTATCCAAATTAAGAGCATTTATTGTAAGGAAAGGGAATTCAAGTAATGAAGTCAGTATAAAGAATTTAAAGGAAAGGAAACAGAGACCAGGAGACCAAGAACCTCACTGGGAAATTATGTAAGACAGTCAAATGCTTTGAAAGAATTGAACACTTATAGGAATCCTCCAGTGTCTCTATAAATTGCAAATCAAAACCTGCCCCTGAAAACATCCCCTCTGAAAGCCCTTACCCATGTCAAAGGCTCCACTGGGCCCACTAGAATGACAAAAATCATTCCCTTAATAAAATTTGTGTTAACAGTTTACAGATCTGGGGACAAGTACCTCAGGAGATCATTATTTCAGCCAGGAAAAACATTGTAGTTTAGGAGGAGAAATTAACAAAGAGCAAATAGACAAACTGTTAATACATATGGATAAGAAAAGGTTGCAGGTGGAGGCTGGGACCTGCAGCTGCTGTGGCAAGAAATTAAACAAAGATGATTAGTATTATATGGACTATTGCCCTTGGTGAACTAACTTTGAGTTGGATTCCTTGTGTTAGCAAAACACCAGATGGTCTGGGGATACAGGCAGGACTGGATATGGGCATGTACATAGTCTGGAACTAGAATGCTGCCTCAAAAATAGGTTTGTGTTGAGGCAATGCAGGTGTGAGAAAGGTCTGTGCTTTCTTGAGCAGTCTATGCAAGTATCATTGCTGCAGAGATTTGGAAGAATTTGAAAGAAGTATGGTAAATTTAGCAATTTGCTAAAAAACCCTATTACATTGTAAGCAGCGGAAAGTTTGAAGCTTGCCTTCCTGTGGGTTTAGAACCCAAGATAAGTCTGTTTTATATATCATTTTGATTCTAAACAGGATGAACTAGTCTTGCAGCCTGTTTGCCAAAAAAGGCACTTCTGAGTGTCTTTTTGTCTTCTATGCTATTGCATTTTACCAAATTTATAGAGATTTTAATGTAGTTGATATCCTTATCTCAGCTTAATTTGAATTGGCAGAAGGGTACAGAAGTTTTTGGGAAACAAAGGATGAGGAAGCTTGCAAAAGTGACCTAAATTAATGGTCAATAATATGCAAAGCTAGGACAGTTTATTACATTTTTTTAATCCAAAGGAGTTTATATAATTAATGAATTTGGGTTACATTACAGATACAAAATAACATTGAGAGAATTGGTGTTTACTGCTGGAGCTGAATTTGATAGAGCTGAAGTGTAATTGACCTGGGGCTTTTAACAAAACTGATAGTTTAATGTTCTATATGATCAATTTAAATTGTTTTCATAAAGTTACATTTTCTGTCTTATAGGATATGTTGATTAGGTTTGACTGAGAGGGGGTGGACAACATATAACTTAAATAAAACATCCTAAACAAGCAGAGATTCTTCCCTTGGACCGGGTTTTCCCTTTTTCTCTTTTTCTTTTTTTTTTTCTTTTCCTTTTTCTTTTCCTTTTTCTTCTCCTTTTCCTTTATCTTTTTCTTTTTTTTTCCTTTTCTTTTCTTTTAAGTGATTTGAAGTGATGGTGTTTCTAACACACAAGTAAGATGATCAGAAACCAAGCTCAATATTTCCTCAGTAGAGACCTCTTTATTCTCCTCAATGACTGGAGCCTCTGCTGTCAAGCATTCGTGTAAGCTTTTTAGAGAGCTATGTGTTAAAATAAAGCCTGTAAATTATCATGCTTTTGCAGCAGTTTTTATTTTTGGGTTAAATAATGCTTTCCAAAGAACATCTGGAAAAAGATTGAATGACTTGACTAAGCTCACACAGTAAGTCAGTGGCAAAGCTGTGGCTAGGCTACACACTGCTAGGTCTCTGGCATATGGAGATGGTGCTGTTTAAACTCATTTCCTTCTTTGCAGTTCTGTGTGGTTTTTCAGTCCTGACTATGCTTTATCATGCCTGGGTATGTGGCAGAAATAAAATCTAGGGATAAAATAAAAAATAAAAATTTGAAAGCAAAATGTAACATCATGGAAAGATAAGTAATATTTTCTGTTGTACTGTTTAAATGGAGTAAATAAGTTATGGTGATGTTCCTGGCATAAAAGAAGGTTTCAAAACAATGTTAGAGGTTTTTTTCTGATTCTTTAGAATAAAGACACATTTTATCTTGAGTAAGGGAATGGAAGTGGAAAGTGGGTCAAAAGTGAGATTCAGGAGATAATGAAGAAGTAGGAAGGTGATCATGAGTGTCCTCTGATTTTCAAAGGGTGAGTTTAAACAGCCAAAGGATTCCAGAAGAAAAAGTGTTGGCAAGTGTTACGGGAAAAACCCCAACATTACCTTTGAAATGAATTGTGTTTTTTTGGTGATAGTATAAACATTTACTGGAGAAAAAGCTAATGAAAATCATAAAGGCCTTTATGAGATTTAATTGGATTAAAGTGATGTTTTCCTCTTTAGGAAGCTGCAATGAAAAGAGAGATTTTTTGAATCAAGAATTTTCTCTTCTTTTCTCCAACCTTATAGTCTAAGTTATATTGAATACATTTTTGAAATGGCTTGAAGTCTTTATTTCAAAATGAAGAAGTATAATTGGCTTGCTCCATTTTTTTCGTTGGGCAGAGACCTGTGCCCATTGATCCTGCTCTTGGGGATTGCCACAAGAAGGCTGGGGGACTGTTTTAGTGGAGATGAGTCTGTGAAAATAATCAATTTCACTCTCACTCTCCCTGATATTTCTTAACCTGCTCACCTCTTCTCTGAGCTCCATCACTTCATCTTGAAGCTGTGCCACTTGGCAGAGCAGGTCAGCAACCTGCTCACACCGCACACAGCCATAATCAGCATTGCCCCCTGTTGCCAGTGAAAGGCTGTGGCATTCTTCACAGCCTGTAACCTGAATGCCAATATCCATTTTGGTAGGTACTGGAAGGACAGCCCTTTTCCTTCGAGTAGCTACCATAATTTAAATTTAAAAACAAACAAACAAACAAACAAAAAACCAACAACAACAAAAAAAACCCCCAAAGAAATAAAAATATCAAGCTCCCTGTGAAGGCTTTTAAAGCTGCCGCTCCAGTGCCAGCCCTGCCCACGGTGAGTCACAGCTCCCCTTGCAGACAGGGTGAACTGCTGCTAATGGCTCCTCCTCACTCTTGGCTGCTTCAAAGAAGCTGCCAAGCCCCCTCGTCGCTGCTGGCCACTTCAAAGAAGCAGTTACTCAGTCTCCCGGGGTGAATTCTCTGCCTCAAAGCTTCCCAGAGCTTCCTCCAAGAGCTTTCCTAGCAGATCTCCACTCGGGAGAGCTCTCTGAGGATTGTGTTTCTAGTATCTAGTCATCTTCCACACTCCTCGTCTGTCATGTTTCTTGCTTTGGTGCCTCTCCTCTATCTTATTCTTTGAGTAAATCTTTCCCATGTCAGGCAGCTGTGACTGTTATGGGCAGTCTGCTGTGTTGGGTGAACAGAAACAACAGTGCAAAGTGCTTTCTAGCATTTCCTCTTCCAGCTAGAGGCAGGTAATAAGGGTGTTATACATCCTCTGTCGCTAGGCTGGAACAGTCACCTGCTCTGCTGTTCCTGCCACTGCTTGCTGCTCTCAGTGAAAATGTATGGATAACCAGGCAAGGGACTGCTGTTTACACATCCTTGCTTTGATATAATTACAAAGCACAAAGCACTTTTCTTCTTCTATATTCTTTACTCCCCAGGAGGCAATCTGATCTACTGTGTGATTTTTCCTTCCAAAAGTCACATAGGTCATGTAAATAGAAACATTTTTCATTCAAAACAGAATTTGTGAAACTATGATTCAACACAGATTGTGTGAAATGAAGGCTAATTGATATACAAGTTGGAAAAGTTGCAGATACTGCTTCTGTTTTTATCACCTTTTTCTCACCTTTCACAGCTGTACTGGTTTATACTCTTTTATTTAGGGATTTTTTAATCTCTGTAAGTCATATAATGAGAAATAGGCTTCAGGTTTTTGTGAATAAACTCAGGTTTGAATTTAAGTTCATTGAAATTGTCATATTTTGTGGTGGTTATATTTTTTTACCATTGTCTTCATTTCTTTACAAAAAATAGGAATTTTCAGAAGGCCACAGATTCTGCATATTGTAAAATTCTGGTGAAGCTGTAATTCCCTTGCAAGTAAATACCTGTATGCAGCATACTTTTGGCTTTTAACTGTGCCAGACTGGTTTTTAAAGTGATGGAGTGATAATCTTGATGTCCTGGCCAAATTGGATCTGAGTGAGCTAAGTTTTGCCTGTCAGTGCTCTCCTGTGGTTTCAGTTCAATATGCTGTTTTCTGACCATTCAGAGCAAGTCCAAAGGCTTTTGACCTTTTTATGCCAATTGGATTTTTTTTTATATTGACTTGTACGGTTTCTGACTCATGCTGCTTTTAAGAGTGTCGTTGCCCAATATTCTTAAGTGGCACTGCTGTGAAATAGTAATTATTTCTTGCTTAGCTTGCTCTCATTTCTGTATATAGGTGTACATATATATAGAGAAGGTTAGTATGATTTCTGTCTGCTCTATGACAAGGTAATATGTTTAAAGAAGACAGCTGAGATGAACCACTGTGTAGATGGGCAGATTTTATTTGCATTTGTTGACAGTACCTCATTTAAAAGGATCCTATACTGCTTCATGGCTTGTGGCTTGTTATTCACCTCATCTTGAATAACACACAAATATACACACTTTCATACTTTCTGCACAGTAATAAGTCTTTGTAATACCTTGCTGTTGCAGAAAGCATTTAGCTATCCAGAAAATATCTTCCTTAACCTAGGGCAAAATCTCTAGAGTACTATATCAGAAGAAAACATTCTTATTGACTTAAGTGAGCCTTGGATCGAGCCTATAAATGCAAATCTTAATCATACTCCTAAATACTAGGAAAATACTACAAATGGATGCTGTATCCAGAGCTACAGAAAGAATACTGAAGTTTTCTTTCATACATTTTCAAGGCTGCTTTTATTGATGTTTCTTTGTCCTCTGCTATTTCCATTTGTAAGTGAACTTTGAGAACAATACACTTTATCTGATTATCATCTTGTGACTTACCATCCATTTCGTGGGTAGCATTTTTATTTCCTGGCCTCAAAATGCAGTTATTACTGGTTCTCTCTGCTACAACTATAGCCATGTGATCTTAGGAGAGGTCAAACCCACATTTTGGCCTTTTTCCTCCTTCAGCTCTTTTATTAAAGTTTATCATGCTGATAAGTTCATTTTTTTCAGATAATGTACAGTCCTCTCAACAGAACAATGCACAGTGAATTTGTTGTCTAATGTATCATTGAGCTTTTAGTTCTCTGGCTACAGAATGAAATGCTTAGCTTTTTAAAGTAACCTATATCAAAGACAGTATTTAAGGAAGTCTTTAGGTAGTTCCTAGTGTTCTGAAATATGAGTGCTATAGTACAGAGAGACTTTGTTTAGCCCTTAGGAAGATAACAATAGTGCCCTGATAACTTACGGGATAATACTGCCTGTTATGAAGCCCATAAGTGGAAGTGAGTGTGAAAGCTGATACAGTATGTTGATTTTTCTGGTTATGTACTTCTATAACTACAATTTTGGCAAGTAAAGGACACAAATAACATTTGCATAATTTATGCCTATAAGGTTAAAATTGATATCATGACATGAAGTATGTGATGCTGCAACTAATGTATTTCAGATAACTTCATAGTTTGCTCTTCCTGTCACCCTCATTTTTAACGTTTAAAGTCATATGCAATATATATCTTGCAGAACGTGTTATTAGTGAGCTGTGAAATGGGAATCACAGGGTTAGGACAGTTTAAAGGGAGGGCAGCAGAGGGTACAGGTAGACTCCAGGTAATAGTTGTAGCAGAGCAGAGATAGTAGAGCAGCCAAAAAGTCTTGAATGGAGCTTGATCAGTCCTTGAAAATAGTTATGGTCAGAATGTTAATGTTTGAAGCCTGGCATTAATATGGAAAGAGTATTTTAGATATTATTTCCTAGTCTCATTAATTGACTTAGAGATTCTTTTGTGACAACAGAGGTGACTGACATGAATATGTCCTCATCTGAGGTCATGAGAACATCCTCACATGATGTGATTGTAAGTGGCCATACCGCTGAACAAAAGGAAATAACTCTGAAATGACAAAGAGCTTTAGACTGTTCCACATTTGTTTCTAGTGCAGTTAAGAGGTAAATGTTGGAGACCGAATAAAAAGCTGAAAAAAATGGAAAACCTGAAGGTATGAGAAGCTGTCCAAAGGGCTAGTTTTCTAATTTTTTGAAAGGGAAAAAAGAACTGATCTTTGTACTATGTTGGTAATGATTTTCTCAGGATTAAACTCCTAAAATAATAGTGTAATAAACATAAAAGATGCAGGTGTCTGCTTTGGATGCATTTCAGGTTCCTGCCTAATGTTGACCTAAAGGCAAAAATATCATTTGCATAATCTTTTACGAGTACTTATTCATAAGCTAGCCTTGCTAGCACTCTTTTCCCCTCTGGGTTAACACAGGCCAGTCATTCAGAAGAGCTGCTTGATGGGATTGAGCATAACCTGGCATCACTCCCATACTTGGACGTTCTGAAAGTGGTTTTAGTTAATTCTGTGTTGGATTTATTGGCAGTATCCTATTCGCAGAAAATAAAGTAGTTCCAAAAGGAAAAAAGCATGCATTAAAATGCATTTATATTCATACTGTAAGCACATGCAGGAACTTTCAATAGCACAGTGTGCTTTATGAGTGCTGTCTAAGTGTCTGTAGGAGTAATGAAATGATCTGCTATTCTAGCTTTAAAAAGACTAAAGTTCTCTTTGTGTGCCTGACACAGTGTAGGCGTAAATAAAGTAGGTTTTCAGTATTGTTCTCTCAAATTAATGAGGTGGAATAGATAAATTAACCTCTGTGGTCTGTCAGGAAGCTCATGCTTACCCTTTTTATGCCTGCTGTGTATGAGGACGGTGACATAGGCTGACAAAGGGCTAAGTCTGTGCAGCTATAAAAACAGTATCATTAGATTATTCTCTATGAAATGTAGATAAAATACCTTATAGAATTAAGCAATTACACTACCCATTTTAAAAATGAACATAGTTCAAGTTTTGGGTCTCTTGTGTGTCAGTCATTCTACTGACAGCCTGCTGGGACTTCCACTGGCTGAATCCAGTTCTACACCAACATTAATCAGGTGTAAAGCCAAGACATGATATCAAAACATACAGCAAACAACAAATAACATCAGTTTCAGAGTAGCATTGTAACTGAAGCTATTCTGGCTCATGATGCACATGCAATCCCTTTAGCACCCACTGCTCATTTGTATGGTCTGAGATGTTTACAGGCATGAATAGGACCTCTTCTACTTCTGTGCATGGGGATTTGGAGCATGGTTGTTCTTTAAGGGATGTCTGATTCTTGCAGTAGGTTGCAGTAGGTTCTGTTTATATAGACTGACAAGTCTTAGCAGAATGGAGAATAAGAAAGTCAGTAGAGCAAAATAGTGTTTGTGCAGTGTCTTTGATTTGAAAGGGCAGGACTCCAAAGATGGACTGAATATGTGTCAGTAGTTTAGAAAATCTTGTTAGAGAGTTGGAAACACAAGAGGTGAACAAGCCTTTGTATGCTGACAAGGCCAATAACAAACTAGTTGACAAATCAGTAATTATTTAGGTTATTGAGATGAACGGATGCAAGCATTTGGCTCATGAAATGGTGGATAAATTATTCATCATCCATTGGAAAAGCATTAGAGGGAAACTCACAACATTGACTGTATCTTTCACTGAACAGTACAATGATGCTCAAACCTTGTCAGATGATGCCTAACAAAATATGTCTGACTGATAAACAAGGTTTCCAAAGGTAATACAGAAATATACTTAGCTTATGTATAGAGATACTTTGTAACAAATAAAATGAAAGAAATACTTTGTCCTAGTAATGAAGACTGAATTTTAAATAGTTTATCAAGGATGTGTGGGACAATGTCCTGGTTTGAAAGGACAAATTTGGGAAAATGGTCCGTTTAAGAACCTCCCCCTTCCCCAAAAGGACAGAAAATGATTAATCCACTCTGTACACCGGGGGTGAGTTATAAAGAATAACTTTTTTAACATAGAAAAATATATAACAATGAAAATATGGAATGGTACAAACCCTCCTGATTCCCCCCTCACACCACCTGCCACCCCCCATCCCACTCACAGTAAAACCTGCTAGGGTGCAGTCTGACTAAGATGAGATGACAGATGAGATGAAAAATGGGGGAAACTCAGGTGGTGGATGATGATGCTAGTGGGAGGAGTTTCTGTTGTAGGTGAAAAAACAATATATTCCCTTAGGTGTATTATTCTTTATTTAGCATTCTGGGACAGTTAACAATAATAAGCTTTATACGAGATCTAAATTTTCTCTAAATTTAATGGTAATTATTGCGATTATACTTCTGTCTGGAAATAATTCAGACATATTTTCTAGCAGCTCGTGAGTCAGAATGTAGTTGAGGATACAGTGAGATCTTCCTGGTGAAATTCAGTATGCATAGTAAATAGGTACTAATAAAAATTAAAAAAAAGTTATCACTTAACATACACCTGCTCATACTACTAGTATACATGTCTGCATGCATAATCTGTCGGCAACTTTGAATCCTTACAAGTTATCTTTGGAAACATAGTTACCAATGTGACATAGTGGAGAATGGGAATGTAAGGTATCTAGACTACAACTTCTGTAAGGTACTGAGTCAGTCCACGTAAAGACTGTGCCAGTGATCTCATAGAGCAAAAGAGAATTTTTAAATAAATTTCTTTTATGCAGAACTGTCCTGGAGTGATTAAGATTCAAGAAAAAGAGAAGAGTGTACGTCATGTTCCCTTTTGAACTTTTGAATTTGGATATGGACACTGTTTCTTTAAAAGAAAAGACTCAGTGGTTGAACTATTTCCTCCCTCCTTCTTTTGCCCATGAAAGAATTTGCCGGGAGGAGCCGAGAAGCTGATAAGAAAGAAAAATGAAACCCCGCACATGCGCAGATGTAAACCATCATCGCGGCGTCTCTGGACGGGGGTTCAAGAGCTGTGACCCTGAGACATCATTTTTGTCCCTTCCTCAAAAGATTGTTCTTTTGACCCTAGCTTCCGGTCAAACCAGGACAAGAACAAACAAATATTGAATTTGGGCTTGCTTAATAATTTATGTGAAAGATAAAACATAGGAACATGGATATCTCTTTCACAGGGGAAACTTTCAAGGAGCTCTAGCTGTGTGTTATTAAAAATGAGCTTCTCTGTGAAGCCCCAGAGACTTACAGTGCTATGTAGTTAAAGTGCATCAAGAAAATAATATTTTCTGATTCTTAGGTAACTGATGTCAGCAACATGAAAAAGAAAATTAATTCCAACAAATAGTGTTAATTGTATCCTATTAAAACAACAGGTCAATTTGATTAATGTACAGTTGTTAATATATACAAACCAACTTGGTTTATCTGCAGTGTTGGCAGACTGCTTGTCAAAGATGCTGCATATCACTAATAATTACATAATTAAAACAATACAGTATGAAACAGTAAATTAATATTTAAGTATTAACAGTTAGAAGGATCATGCCAGACAACTCTTTGTGGTCAAGACTCTGAGGTGAGATTGTAATAGCTGTTACACAAATATGAGATAACTTGAAATCTTGAATGATATTTTCTTTCAATGTTTTAAATGTTTTCAGATTTGCCAGTGCAACAGGTACCAATTTCACAGCAAATCAATCTTTTTCAGTGTAATGGATTGGAGTGCCTGTTAGCAGCTTCAGTCCTTTTATGCATCCCCTAACTTTTCCTATCTCTGATTTTCTACTAATCTCTTTTGCTGCCTTTACGCTTTTGCTTGTCCTTGAAAGAATTTCCCATGTGCCTATTTTCAGTTTTTTACTCCTGTCTTTAAAAGCCTGCTTGTCCATATTCTGTTGTTTTTATTAGACCAGTCACCACAAATGATTGGCACCACAGCCAAATTTGGCATGGACAGAGATTTTTAAGCTAGCATCATGTCTCTCAGCTTCAATACTGTTTAAAATAAATTTGCTTGCAGACATTAGAAGGACTTGCTGTCAAGGAGCTAGATCTACCTCATAGGTTGAGGTTTTTTCTACAGCAAGTTCATTGGAGGACATAACAGTTTTCTAACACATGCTTGTAACTTGTACTCCAGTGGAGCTGCTGCAGTAATTATACATTAGGCTTGATAAAGTACTGAGGAGTGTAAAAGGAAGAGACAACATTTGAAAATCAGGGGAAGCTGCTGCTGTTGCTGTTCATTATTTCTAGGATGTGTAACAGACTTGAGCATTTGAGGCAAAGGAAAACCAGTACTGTAGCTATCCTACTGCTGCACTGAATAGAAAATTTCTAAGTATTTGTATGCACTTATTGGATGGTTTCCCCAGCTGATTATATTAGGCCAATGGTCCTCATAGCTTGCAGGCTCAGGGCTAACAACACTCAATGTTGAGTGCAGCAAGCGATGAATAAGTGCTGTTATACTCCGTGCTTAGACAACCTGATAGCATTACCAGGAGGAACTTCTTTCCAGTAAGGGTGATGGAGCACTGGACCAGGCTGCCCAGGAGCCTGTGGAGTCTCCTTCTCTGGAGACATTGCAGAGCTGCCTGGACACATTGCTGTGTGAGCTGGTCTAGGTGATCCTGCTCTGGCA
>VWZO01010549.1:62160-114043 GCA_013396975.1 Bucco capensis | reverse complement strand
GACTCATCGGCTCCGCTCCATCCCGCACAGTTCAGCCGATGGAAAGGGCTACCACTCACCAAGTTTGCAAGTAAACACATTAACGGTCTGGGGGGGTGAAGGGAGAGAAAATGGATACCTCGGGCAATTTTTACATATAACTATAACACCCTGACATACTGTGATACTGTGATACCAGCCTTACTGTCCTGGTTTGAGTTAGAACAGAACTAATCCTGCTCAGTGATTTGACTTTTTAGCTCAGTCTCTTCCAAGTAACTGCACTTCCTGAAGTTAACAGCATATTTTTGCAGACAGTGTCTGCTTCTAAAAGTGGTAACACTTGATGTTTCTGGTTACTAGTAAGGACAGGCATGCAGAAAGGCTCTTGCTTATACTTGCTCCTGTGGAAACCAAGGTTATTGCTAAATCTTGTGTACCACCTTGGGCGTGCAATAAGAGGTCACATGTGTTGGGAGGGGTGGACAGGACAGGTGACCCTAAACTGACCAACAAGGTATTCCACTCCATGTAAGTTCTATAAAGCTGAAGGATCACAAGCATTGAGTCCTCTTCTTCAGTGGCCAGCATCCAAGGAGGATTCTGTCTGTTCTGCCTTTGATTCCAATCTGTCTATTGCTGAATGCATTTCCCAGATCAACTCCTGAATCTGGTTTTTGTCTGCTGCTAAGTCCAGTCTGGGACTTCCCCAGTACCTGCCCACAGCATCAGTGGTAATGATGACAAAACCTCAAGGCGGTTGGGCTCAGTATTGGATTTGTATATATTTATATATCTTTCATTTTATTGTTAGAATTTTCATTAAAGATGTTTTAGTTTTCTTTTCCAGCTCCTAAGTCTCTCTCCCTTATTCCCTTTCTCTTCCTCTTTTGGGAAGGGAATGATTGACATTCATATTTGAGCTTTTTTCTAATTCATTGAGCAAGGATGCTCACCTGTATTGTTGCTGTAAGTCAGCATTAATATGAATGTAACTTTTCCTGCTTTCTCATTTCCACTGTAACACTTTCCCACTTTCTGTGTTATGGAACAGCTTTTGTTCTTGTCACAAGGCTTTTTAACTGGGCATCCCCAGGATGCTGTGAATGCTGTTGGCTCCCTGAGGCCTGGCTCATCTCACTGTCCCTAGCACAGGATCTAGGTAGCCAGGTTGTAGAGGGGCAGTATCAAGGGCTGCCTCAGCCACTGTGGCAAGACACAGGCTAGGCACATGCCTTCCTGTGACACACAGGGGCTTGAAATGGAAAAAAAAACCCCAAACCATCCCTTGGTGTATATCTACATGTTCAGATATATATTTTGCATTTGCTGGTTTGCATGTAGCATGATCCTGAGTTTGTATGATACAGATATGATACAGATATTCTTTTTATAGGGGATTATTTTTACATGCTCCATAGATGTTATTTAATTGTAGTTTCATGTTGATTGTCATATGAATTATAAACTGTTGCCAATGGAAGAAATTTTGCTATTTCTGTATTTTTTTTTTTAAAGAATGGAATTAATAGTTTCACAAGTCTTGAGTAAGAAGAGAATATTTTTTGCACTAAAGAAATAGATCTTTCTGTTTGGGGATTTTTGCCTGGCATAATGCATAGCCATGGTGTGTGTGTACTACATCTCCAGGGAGATAATCTGTTCACCCCCTCCAGCAGATCCATAGCAGCACCTCACAGGAATTGTAGCTGTCAGGGCCTGGTTTCATTGTTTCATCATTTAGAGATACCAGGATGTTGCTCAGCCCCAGAAATGGCTGTGCATCACAGGAAAGTGAACTAAGTGAGAACTGGGAAAGAGTCCATGTTTCCTTAGGAGAACAAGGTTATATTCCAAAGTGAAACCTTTAGATTTGAGATTGGTTGGTATTTCTGGCTGATACCACAGATTTTGCTTCATTTTCTTCATTTTCTTTATCTCATTTAAAATAGCAATGCCACTCTAGTTTTTATTGAAAAAAAAAATTGGTTTTGTGTTTTTAACTAGTCCTAAAATAATTGATGCTTTCTTTTAAACAGCTGAATTTGCCACATACTAATACGACTATAACAAATGATAATTTCAGAAAAAATACTAAATAATATGAATAAAACATTGTAGAAAAGCAGAAACACTGCAAAAGTAATAACCCTGACCTAAAGTCTATTTTCAGTAGTATTTTGACAAAAAAACCCTAAGAGTGAAAACTTCTGCAGTTATCTGCAGTGTAACAGTGCATATCAGTTAGGATTTACAGTCACAGGCATTTGAGAGGAAGAGTCACTCTCGAGAAGTATGATGTAGTAGCCTGCAGGAATTTCTTAGTTTAATATTTAACTGCGATACCACTGCAGTAGAATAGATACCATGGACATGGAGATCAATATGAGATAAACCTCTAGTTGTAGTGGCTAGCTGGAGTTCTTCACCTCATAATTTTCTGAAAAAAGTTGTAACTACCTTATATACTCTAAGAATCCTTTAAACTACTATTAATTCTGTACTTTAATATTAGCAAGGCTTATGGATTTTTTTAAGCTCTATTTTCTCTCTAGTTCCCCTGAAGAACAACATCACCCTTCAGAGTGGGTTGACATCCATCACAACAACTCCTGTTGTCAATGTCATAGCAGCTATAATTTCAAATGGCTGAAATCCTGGTCCCCTAATAGAAAAGTTTTCACATGAATGAGCAGATGCTGACATGGGGAGCATCTGACACTCTATAAATGAATGCTATCCAAGCAAAACATCAGAAGGATTGGATATGTTTAGGTAGTTAAACATCTGCAGATGTGACTTGTTTGCAGTATGGCTAGGCTTCGTGAACGAAGCTCCAGGGAGGGCTCCATCCATGCTCCTCCTCAGCGCCTTTTCCAAGCGTGCTGATAAAAAGAGGATAGTGGATAATACCCTCAAGCCTGAGCAGTGGATTTTTTTTAGGTGAGACACAGCATGCACAGAGCTGGACCCACCCTTTAGTCCTAAGGTTCATCTGCCAGGGCCTAGCAAGCTTGGACGCTGGCAGCCAAGTCCTTAGGACAGAGGTTTAACCTCTTAGCTGGAAGGCCTTACAGGGCTAAACGAGCTCCATCTGCCCGGGTTTGGAATCAGAGTTGTCCTTCTCCTAGGATGACTGCCAGAAGGCTAATGAGCTCATCCTACCCATCCAAGGATTCTAGGAACATGGGTATCACTCCCCATACTTTCCCGTGGGCAATGAGTTTAATGCTCCCTCTGCTGTGGGCACAGTTATGGCACCAGGGGCCACAGGAGACCACAAGGGATTTTTCAGACTGTGCCTGCTTGTTTGCAAATTATTAGGAATAAAAGCTTGTTAGTTGTCAGAGATCCTTGGCATGCACATGATGACACTGGGTCTAGACCTCCTTGGGATTGTGCGTTAGCACCAGGAATGTGCTTCCAAACACTTCTGGTAAGGTGAGCTCCCTGAAGTTTAGCGTAACACAACAGATCTAGGCACAATGCCAGCATCAAAACATATGCCGTGGAAATCTCAGCCTAGACATTTCTAATTACATGGAGGTGGTTTGAACAGGTTCAGGTCTCCATGTTTATACCACTGAGTTCTTGTTAAAACAGAGGGCAAGTGGAAGTGCCTCCTCTATACACAACACTGCAATAAGCCTTCCTGACAATTAGAAATATTTGTTATGAAGCAAGCGTATGTTATGGAAATAAATGTTTGGAAAGGTTATGTTTCCCAATTAAATTATTCTGTCTCTCTCCCCAGAACAACACTACTATTTTTAAGCCATTATATACATCTGGAGAACCCGACACCTCTTCCTGAGTGAACTGCAACAGACATCATATCATATATTCTTGTTCATGGTAGGAAAAATAATTGGCTATGGACAGAAAGCAGATCTGAGGGTTTCAGACAAGTGCTGTGGTGCTGGGGTAAAACAGAAGGCATTACAGATTTGCATTTCTATTAACTACTGAGTAGAAGTTGAAGACAAAGCAAATCCAAGCTGAGATAATTAACCGGGGAAACTCTCAGTAGCTGAAGATAAACCAAATGCAAACTGGAATAACTAACCTGTGAAATTTTCAGTGGGAAGATGGTACACCGACTAATCTGTGAGCAAGCTTTAGAAATTAAAGGCTATAAAGCTGCCTGAAGTTGACTATTGTAATAATTATGAACAATCAATTTCAATTTATTTAAGTGAATTAAGGCAAACAAACAGTGCTGGGTAGATGTGGGGGGAGGGGAGAGAGAAATCTCTTTGCCCTGCCAACACGTGCACTGGGTACAGCTTTCATTTTCCAGTTTATATTCCCTATGAAATGGGCGTGTTCTTTTTCAGTTCATGCTATCTTCATCTTCTGAGCCAGTAATTTTTTGCACCCTCCCCTGCTACGGGATGCAGAGCTACATGGAGGTGAAGAGGGAGAGGCACCTACAGCCGCAGGGGGACTGTTGGCTGTCCTGGTTTGACCAGAAGAACTAAGAATTTGCTAGGGTCAAAAGAACAATCTTTTGAGAGGACCTCCCAGAATGCCCCCTCTCCCCAAATGGGGACAGCAAAATGAAATGAGACACCGGGCTTGCAGGTGGTGAATTATAAGAATAACTTTATCTATATCTATATTTAAATGCTACAATGATATGAGAAAGAAAAAAAAAAAAAGAAAATGATAGAAAGGGAAAAAGTTTGGTAGTTGGGAATACTTCAGGGCCTCCTTAAATTGTCAGGATTGCACGGGTCCAGAAAACCGGACAGGCCTAATTATCTCCCCTTATCAGAAAACTCCCGCTCCCCCTCTTTAGCGAAAACGAATCGCTCACCCCTTCCCGGGAGGGGAAAAAAGGGAGTTAACCCAGCTAATCAAGATATTAAAGCAATATATATATACTTATCATCCGACAATAAAAGGAGATAGCCTACAAGCGTCTGAAAAAGAGCAAGCCAAGCCCGGAAGAGAGAGAGAGCGAACCCGGAAAAAAGAGATTCTTATATAGACAAAGATATGTCCTCCTTCATGTGACATAGCTGTTCTTTTCATTTGTTCTTGCATGCTTACAGCTTTCAATCCCNTGCTATCTTCATCTTCTGAGCCAGTAATTTTTTGCACCCTCCCCTGCTATGGGATGCAGAGCTACGTGGAGGTGAAGAGGGAGAGGCACCTACAGCCGCAGGGGGACTGTNCTTCCTCCTGGCGAATTCTTTCGTGGGCGAAGGAAGGGGAGGAAAGAAAAAAAGATTCAGCTGCATTTTTTTAAAGAGGAAGTGTCTCTGTCCTTTGCCTACTCAAAAAGCAGACTAGCCTCATCTCTTCAAAGGGAATATGACGTACAGAAAATCCTTAATGTCTCTTTCTCTTCAATTTTAGTCACCCTATGACACGGCTAACTTCCTTGATTCAGACATTTGCCCTCGGGGTAACCTTGGTTTCAGGCACTCCAGACATCCCCCCCCCTTTCACAACCCAGCACAGTCTAAAATCTAGCCCCTGTCGATCCACTGAGAGACACCCCCAATGTCTACATATAACTTGTGGTTATACAAGAAAAGGTCATATTTTATCATCTTGTCTCTATATTATTGTATGAATCAGATGTACATATATCGCACTATAAAGGGTGAAACACTGCAAAAGGTCATATTTTATCATCTTGTCTCTCTATTATTGTATGAATCAGATGTACCTATATCACACTACAAAGGGTGAAACACTGCTTTTTTTTTTTTCTCAAAGGAAACCAGTTTACTGAGGGTACTCCATGAGGTTGAAGGGGTGCTTCTTTTAGGCTGTACGTGAAAAACTAGAGTTGCTGTTTGAGAAATAGAAGGTGTATAGATAGTAAACAGGTGGCTTCTGTTCCAAGGAGATTTGTTTGCTACCATTTTATGATTGAGCTGATATTGTGACACATTAAGTGGAGCTTGTCACTCTCCCATCTGGTGTACACAACTGCTGGAGGCAGAACCCGTTTAGGAAGTTGAACATTTCTTGCAGCTGTTCCTGAATGTTTCATAAATAACTAGCAGAAACCACTGATTCATTTGGCTTTATTAAACTTATCTTAGGGGAATCATGTCATTGTTCATGGAGAAAATTGCACATGTTGCATGGCATTTAAGGAACTTGTTATCAAATTACAGCACTTTAAAGCCTTACTTAGTGCTAATGGGAAAATTGTAAAGTACAGAGCAGGACTTCTTTCGGCCTGATTATAATTTATCTAAATGACTGCACTTGATAAAGAGTCCTTCATGCTAAGCAAAATGATTTTTGCCTGTGAAACCCAGTGGTGTCTTGTTTTCATCCTCCTGTGGATGCAGTTTATCCTTGGGTCTTATCTAGAAGAAGCAGTTGTTGCAGATTGCTGTGTTCACGTCATACACCATTTGAACTGGGTTTGTTATTGATGAATTGCTTCTGTAATTCACAGATGAAAGCAAACATTATAAACAGGGCATTCCCATATTAGCTTTTCAGTGCTTTTCCCAATGGGCAATTTAATGCAACATCAAATGGGATAGTAGCTGAATGACAAAAAGAACCTTTCCCATGTTGCTTGGATTCTAATAGCTTCATTTCATTTTTAATAGGTGGTTAATCTTCATTTAGTGTTTTTCTCTGTATCAAACATTTCACTGTAGTGTACTGGGTTGTTTGTCTACCTTAAGTTTGTGCTCTGTTCAGTTAACACTCTCTTTGGAAGGCATTTGCTGTATATAAGATGCCTGAGATAGACTTTGTGGTAGAAAATTTCAACTCCCCTTGACAAAACTTTTCTATCTGTCATGATGTGACAGGCTAATAAAACTATTCATGTGATAAATTATAATGATACCTAACATATGTATGTATGGCTAGGCTTCAGGAATGAAGATCCAGGGAGGGCTCCATCCACGCTCCTCATCAGCGCCTTTTCCAAGCGCGCTGATAAAAAGAGGATAGCAGATAGCACCCTCGAGCCTGCACTAGGGATTTTTTTTAGGTGAGACACAGCATGCGCAGAGCTGGACCCACCCTTTAGTCCTAAGGTTCATCTGCCAGGGCCTAGCAAGTTGGACGCTGGCAGCCAAGTCCTTAGGATGTAGGTTTTATTAGAGTGTCCTTCTCTTAGATGGAAGGCCTTACAGGGCTAAACAAGCTCCATCTGCCTGGGTTTGGAATCAGAGTTGTCTTTCTCCTAGGATGACTGCCAGAAGGCTAATGAGCACATCCTACCCATACAAGGATTCTAGGAACATGGATATCATTCCCCACACTTTACCATGGGCAATGAGTTTAATGCTCCCTCTGCTGTGGGCACAGTTATCGCACCAGGGGCCACAGGAGACCACAAGTGATTTTCAGACTGTGCCTAAATGATACCTAATATCTTGACAATAAAAGACTACCAGCTATTGAATTCAAAGCAAATAGCATAATGCATAGAAAAAGAACATCGTTGCTAAGTGTAAAGGAGCTCTTAAAATGTATTGCTTTCTAGCTTAGTGAAAAAATTAAATACAGTGAAATGTCTGACCTGAAGGAGACAAACTTATTTCAGATACAGGTACTGTCCAAGAAGCCTGTTATGTCCACAGTGTATAAAGAAAGGCTGTAAAAAGTGCTGAGAGCTTTGTGAAATTTACACAGATCTTTTTTCTAGATGAACTAGGGAACAATGTCACTGATTGATAGGTTTGTATTATGTTAAAAGATAGAAGAAACAATTTTTTCTACTGGTCTGGATTCTGATTTATTTTGGATACTGATTTGGATATTTACTAGCCAGATATATCTAAGAGTTTGAACAAGCTGCCTTTCTGCCTTATTATTTTCTTGATTGAGAAATGACTGCTGAATCACATAAGGAACAGCAAAATTCTCTAAGGCCTCCCACGCTGCTCAATGAAAGTCATCAGGGCATCTGAGAATCTCATCTGGTGAAAAATGACTGAGTGCCAGTGGGTTATGTTCTATTATTTCTTCATAAGATGCTGAACTTATACTTGCAAGGATTATTTCAAAGCTTAGACAGGGTCCTACAAAGTACAGAGAGACATCTTCTGACTTACCAGGACTAGTCCCATGCAACGGCTTAACTGACAATCATAAACTGATCAGCTCCCCTTTGAAAAGTACATAGTTGGGAAAAAAAACCAACCAGCTATTCTCAGAAAACTGCTCTAGATCCAATCCTGTCCCCACCTTCTCTGACAATTTCCACCCCACAGTTATTAGTTAAAAGCTTATACCTGTTTGTGTCCTCAGGCAAAATAATTCTTCTTCCTGCCTGGTGCTTACCTAGTTAGAATTAAAGAGACAACTCATATGCCTCTTCAGGCTTTTATGAAATCTGTGAAGAGGTCCTTAGTCTGGTGTTCAGCTGAACTGGGAAGAACACAGGAACTCAGATTTGTTTTACAGCTTAAATCCTCTGTTTTATACATGATGGAGCTTCATGAGTCTAGATACGAAGACACCCTTCAATGGAAGAATCCTGTCATGTTGTATGGGAGATTTAGACTTAAGCTCATATGGACTGATTGCTCTAATTTGCATTGAGCTACTTAAGGGACCTTGAAGTCTAATAAGGAACTGAATTTTGAGGGCAGTGGTCTAATAGCTTGGTCAATCAGAGAAGATGCTATTTAAGGCATCTGTGGTGGCTTGAAAGTTTTAGGCAAGTAAAAAAAGAAGGATCAACCTTCTTCACTAGGACAGCTGCCGGTGTGGAAAAGAATTAGGTGTTCTCAATCTTACTGGCTCATGCTAGTCACTTGTTTTCACCTCACGAATTGTTTGTGCAACTGACATTGAGCTAAATAGCTTTGGGGAAGATGGAAGAAGCAATTTATTCTGACAAAATAATTCTTAATGTAATATAAGTGGCATAAATACATTGATAAGGGGAGTTTGGTTTTATTGTTTTTTATTTTATTCTTAATAGTTACGTTGACTTTTACATATAGAACAAGTCTAAATTATCAAAGAGTTCCAAATGTTTAGTTTCCAAAGTGCCAGTTTAACCTCCTTGTTGGCTTCATGGCATGTAAATGTAGGGGAAAATTAGTTAATATAGTGTGCATATATACAAAAATTATATATACTCTCTGCTTTCTTGCTGGCAATGGAACTCTTGCATGGAATTTTTCAGGAGCCCAATTGCAGACTTGGAGTAGGAACAAACAGCTATGTTCAAGTTTCAATGGTCTGATTATTTAAAAAGGTTTATGTACATACATATTTGTATAAGCTTCTTCTCCTACCAACTTACTGTTCTTCAAAGGATTAGATTCCTGCAAAGATTTTTTCTTCCTCTTTCCCATCATAGCTGAAACTGATAGGATGTGCTTCCAGCCTCACTGATTCTATATTTCCTGAGATCTGCAGACAGGGTTTTGGCAACTAAGATAGAAGAGCTCTTCAATCTCATATAGAATCATGGACTCTGCTTTAGGGTGTAATTACTGCCACCTTACACATTGCTCCTGAAATTGATCCTTCCTGTCTGGCACAGTTTTTGTTCCTAAAGCCTTGCCCAAACCCCATCTGTGATAAGGTACAAGTAAATGAATAACTAGGAGCTCACTTGCATCTCTAGCCATAAAACCATCTGTTTCTCAGGAAGCAGTCAACACCTTTTAGGATTTTTTTAAGTGTGTATGTCCAACTAATGCCAAGTCAGATAGAGAACAAGTTAATGAAACAAAGTTGTGATAGTTTTTTATTTCATAGACTTCTTATGAAAGCCTGATGTTTGGGTCACATTAAAACCTAATGAACAGTAATTGTGGGTGTTAGGATAATTATTATCAACCAAATGGAAACATTGCATATGACTATTAGTAATTAATATATGTGAGACAAAACAAATGATGTGCAATTATTATCTGCAAATATGGTTTTGGATTATCCTTATTACCCAGAATTGTTGTGGCATTATGAAACCATGACATTAAGCTCTAGAATACTGATGTGTTAAGCATAGGCAGATATGTAATGTAATGTAAAAATTAATTGTGGCATAATTATCTGAAAAATGTAAATGGAGATTATTAGAAAGTTATATTATTTCCACCGTTTTTTAACTTCGCTGTGGATGTAATTAAAAATATTGCTTAAAAATGTAGGAGTCTACTAAATTTACATTCCTTGGCTTAGTGGATGAATACACTTAGTTCCAGACTACTGTTATATACAACTTGTTACATGCTTTGCCCAGCTAGGACAGTCTTTAAAAAGAAACTGCTTCTATGCAGATTTGAAGGACTGACCTGTAATATTTGACTTTAGTGGGTTGCTTTAACCTTTAAGGAACAGAGTAAAAATAAGCAGTGATAGCCTCTAAGCTGAATTCCTCCCTTCAGTGGAAAAGACCTGGAATAATCATTCCCTGCCTTCTTGGGCAGAGAAAGAAATCTCACACCAGTTTGGGGAATGGCCTTTCAAGAATCCTCACATTACTGGTGCAAGAGCTATGTACTATGAATTCTTTCTCAGTTAATATTTTCACAGCTGCTACTTCAGTTTTTTGTTCTGACCAAGGACCAGACTTGTCCTCGTTGTCATCCCTGTTCTAGGAAGTCAATCTTAACTTTCCTAACTGTATCAGTGACTATTTTACAAAGTTGAAAGGCCCTACCTAGCATCATGTAGATATTAGTTGTGTTTAAAATGTTTAGGTATTTCCTTTTAATGAAAAGTCTAGTGGGACTGTTTATATCTACAACCATTTGTGGCAAGCCTGTATATTGTCTGGAAGTGGAACAGTCTGAAGTACCTATTTTTGGGAATTAATGTGGAACCAGCAGAGGTAGCAGCAGCAGCATATCTTGGAAAGGAAGCAGTGGGGATTTCAGACCCAAATTCAATGTTATTCTCCATTCTAGTACATATCTGCAAGACGTATGTGAAACAATCCTTTCAATTTATACATATCACACTCTAATTTATATATATTAAGGGAAAATAAATCTGCCTGATCCATAAAGCCCTGGTTCAAATGAGAATACTTTGAAATGCCAGGCAGTATGCAGCCTGAAGGACTTGATGCTGCAACTTGTCACACTTTTATCCCTCCAGCCTTGATGTGTTTTTAATTCCATCAACTGATTCTTCTGTGGAGAGAGAGAGACTTTTGAAATAGAAACTAGGCAGAAAATTTTGTTTTGTCTGTCTTACTACAAATGCAGAGAGGAGGAGTTAAGGAAAAGAAAGTAACATTCTATTATGCACCATATCTATATGGCATGATTTTTTAAATGTTGAAAAATACTAACAAAGTAAAGCTGTACTAAAAACTCTTACTTTTCTAAATGAAAAGAGTATTCTTCATAACTTGCTAATCTTGATATTGATATTTAATTATACCTAGGTTGGGCTGCTGAAAATGTAGCACCTAACAGTACATTATCCCAGTAAATTACCAGGAGATGCCAATTCCCTGTGCTAACACTAGGCAATATTCCTTTTTCAAACAAGTTTGCATGTCCTGCGTTATGCGTAAAATGTTGTGAAACAAAACTGAGTCTGGGTTCAGCTGTTGGCTCTAAATAGTATAAATACATAAAAATGGCAAAGTCCTGGAAATTTTGATTTGTATGGCTAGGCTCCGTGAATGAAGCTCCAGGGAGGGCTCCATCCACGCTCCTCCTCAGCACCTTTTCCAAGCGTGCTGATAAAAAGAGGATAGCAGATAGCACCCTCGAGCCTGCACTAGGGATTTTTTTTAGGTGAGACACAGCATGCACAGAGCTGGACCCACCCTTTAGTCCTAAGGTTCATCTGCCAGGGCCTAGCAAGCTTGGACACTGGCAGCCAAGTCCTTAGGATGTAGGTTTTATTAGAGTGTCCTTCTCTTAGCTGGAAGGCCTTCCAGGGCTAAACGAGCTCCATCTGCCCAGGTTTGGAATCAGAGTTGTCCTTCTCCTAGGATGACTGCCAGAAGGCTAATGAGCACATCCTACCCATGGAAGGATTCTAGGAACATGGGTATCACTCCCCACCCTTTCCCGTGGGCAATGAGTGTTGCAGATTGACAAGGCAGCCTAACATAGTATCAAAGGGTTAGAAGTTGCTTCAACTGTTAGTTAATCCACCCTTCTGTCCTAGGGCAAGATCTACTGTGCCTATGTCTTTCCTGTCAAATGCTTCTGAAGATTTAGCTTACCATTCATGAAATCCAGTTCTGGCACTCATTTGCTTTTGAGCACTGAGGAAAAACTTGTAATTGCTACTCCGTTTTCTCATTCCTCTACTGGGAAGATGATTATATTGGAAGAGTGTTAGAGATCTACAGCTTTTTAAAAGTTTGTGTGTCTGTTTAATTAGAGGAAGTTAGTAGCATCTGATTTTACAGATGAAAAGATTCATGCATTGAACAATGTGACCCTTTCTGCATTGAGAGGATCTGTCCTGGAATAAATTTTTCCTTAAGATTTATATGATAAAACATTGGAGGGAGTTGGGTTTCCCTCTGCATAGCTAGCCTTATTAACACTAGAGAACAGCGAAGGCAACCAGCATTAGGCTCCTGCTTCTGGAGGCTGCCTTGTGGGGCTTGGGGCTGCTGCTGGCCATAACAGGAGGCTCTCTGTAAGGAGACCATGGTCCATCCTGGCCCTCAGAGGCTACTTTCAGCTGATGGTCTCATCCTGGCCCTGCTGGCAGTATATCTCCTGCTATTGTCCCAGTCAGTCAGGGTGCTTGCTGTGCTTACAGCTCCCACCATCAAGCTCTCCCCCCAGGGATGCCTGGGCCAGGTAACCTTTTCAGTCAGCAGCTTGTAGGCAGCCACTTTGTTTTGGAGAGTAAAAGAATTCAGTTTTGTGCTTCTGGCTGTTCCCTGCTAGCTGATGTCAGTGCCCAGGAATGGCTCAGTGTCTATCTTGCTTACAAGACTAGGTGTAGCCTGAGGCATCTTGTTCTAACAGGGACCTACCTGCCAAGGTGTGACTCCAGTCACTTCTGCCAAGCCGCATCCAGACAATGCCCCCACAGAAACTGCTGCACTTAATAGAGAATAAGAGTTTTCTTTCAGGACTGGGTTTCTCTCTGTCCTTTTTCCTTTTGTATTAATGGAAAACAAAGTAAACTAACAATTTTGTAGTTGAATTTTCACCACAGCATGTACCAAACTTCATGAGAGATTAAAATCCAGAAGAAATTTATTTGCAGAATCTGAGAGGGAATGCAGGAACAGGTTATACTGTAGATTGAATTTCTGGCATGCAGAAGCTACTGTGATGGGAGATGTAGAAATATCTATAAATAATTAACATATTCATTAAAAAATAAAAAGCTTGACTTAAGCTCCTGTTCTAAACTTAAACGTAATTAAAACTTGCATCAAAAGAGTTTCTAACTGCACGTGTCATTCTGAATGAGGACATCAAATTGAAAATAAATGGGATCTAGGAGATAAAAAAAAATGGCTAGACACTTTTTAACAGGCAAAATAAACCTCCATCAGTCATGCCTTCATATAGCACTACCGAATAATTTTCTGGTGTAAGCAGCTTTTCTAACCTACAATAATTAAATAAAGCTTATTATTTAGTTTATATTTAGTTCACTTCTGAAGTATGCCATTTTCCCCTTGCCAACAAATTCCTATGCCAAATTTTGTTGTACAAAAGATGTGAATGTACTCAGGATGAATAAAATTTATATGTGGGGGAAGCCCACAAAATAGTCACTTGTAGGGGATGCCCACAAATTAGCTGGGATCCACTTGTGGGGATGCCACAAGATAGTAATTTGTGGGGGATTCAGATTGGGGCATAAGGTTTGTTCTTTCTGTAATAATCAGGCATCAGACTCTGGAAGAGATCTGCGGGTAGCTTCTTAGGTTGTTCTTCTTGCTTCCTTTTTTACTGAAGCTTAAAGCATCCCTTATATATAATTTCTTACAAGCTTTACATTTCTACTGAATTACATCATCTATTTACTACACAGAAACTAACATGATTGCTCAGAAACTAACATGATTGCTAGGCAAGATTACAGAGATAAAGTTATAGAGGTATCTTTAGCACATCTTGAATTGTCCGTTTCACACATTCCAAGGTTTCTTCCCGAGTCGTTGGACCACACCTTGTTTTGTTTGATTCTCTACATTTATATGTGCAGTTCTATAGTGATACTGGGCCTGAATAATGAGAGTTACACTTTCTAGTCAAACATTTTTGGTCAACATAACTAAATAATTACTTCTCTTTGATTAATGTATTATCATCTCTCTTTGATTTAAATACTACTGTTTCTACTTATAGAGGGAATACTGGAAGGTGGGATAACTCTCTAACCCAAAGCTTGCAATGTGCTGGCAGGAAAAGTTAGAATGTAGCATTTTCTGTGGTAGGTGTAACCATTTCTCCTTTCTGAGTAACAGTTCTAATACTGCTCCTGTCTTAATAAAATACTGTTTAAGAACCTGGGCTTTGTTTTTTATTTCTTTCCTAATAGTCTATCATTTAAATGTAGAAAAATTAAAGGGCATCATTCAAAAGCAGGCCCTTGTGGTAATAAATGAAGAATATTCCCATATTGCAAGATAGATGAGCAGGTTGTGAGTTTCGTTCATCTGGAATAATTGATTTACATCAGTTCTGCAGAGATTTAGGAAACTGTTATTTCGAATCAGTTTGATGCAGTTATAAAGTAAAAGACAGTTTAGCTTATTTTATCTGTGCTTTGTAAGCTGGATATCAAAATATTTAATAATATTTGGATTTTAAACTCACTAAATTGTGAAAGTACACAATATCTATCTTAATTATACAAAGCAATCTACCCATATTGTGATTGGGGTTTAGAGAGCCAAAGTATATTTTATGTATTTTGCAACTGCATCTAGCAAGAATCAACAGAATGTGAAAAATCGCTTAAGGAATTAAAACATTTCTTTAAAATTATGAGAGCTATTATTATCTGAGCATCTGTTTAAAAAGAGATAAAAAAATAACAGATCTTCAGAATTATTAAGTGAAAAATTTAGGTTGTTTGGAATGTATAGAATATAATATAATTTTAAGAAATTATTTTCTGTGACTTCATTATTTATTTTTTCTATCTCATCACTTTTGTGTTCCAAGATAAAGTTCAAAACACAGAAGGAAGTGCATAAAATGTGGTTTCTACAGCAGAATTTTGTCACTTTTTAAACAGATTACTATGCTACACTACACATCTTTAAGCCTGTTTTTCTTCATTCTCTTGTGCCCAGACTGTTTCAAGGTAGAGAGAATGTTCTCAATAAATAATTTGAGAGAAATTCCTGGCAACTTATAAAACAATATTTTTCTTATTATGTGGAACAGAAGGTAAAGTTTTAAGTAAGATTTAAAAGGAGAGGTCAGCAATGACTTCCTACTCTCTTTTAAAATCCCCAAAGCTGCTCAGTTTGCCTGCCATATGCCAATGCAGCACTAATAGTTAATAACTACTTCTGCAAATGAACTCTCCCTATGAGAGTCTCAGGGCTTTAGCTAGTTTAACCTAATCTCATGCCTGTCAGGTAAGTAAGTACTACAAACCCTCTTAAACGTATAGCAAAACTTAGTCTCAGAGAGAGTGGCAATAAGGTTATGCAGGAAGTGTACAGCAGAAGAAGAAATAAAAGGCTTGATTTCTTTATTCTCATGAGCTTTGGTAACTGAATGTTTCTTCTATCCAATACCACCAATTAGTCATGTGCTGTCTTTCAAAGGCTGCAGTCATCATTTGTTTCTCCACACATGTGGCAGCCAACTTTGTCTGAAGTAAAGCCTTTGTGGTGCAATGACCATAGATCTCTTGGTGCAGCAGATGGATTCTCTGCTGTCACAATGCTGCTAGATCAGCCTCTACTAAAAACAAAATAGAAAAATTTGTTGTGCCTATTTTATGCCTTTCCATCATTGTTACTCATATTTGCCCATGAATGTCTCTTCCATCTCTTGGAAGGAAGGAAGGCTCTGCAGAGGGACCTGGACAGGCTAGGTGAATGGGCAGTGACCAATGGTATGAAATTCAACCAGGCCAAGTGCAGAGTCTTACACTTTGGCCACAACAAGCCCATGCNGGTGGAGTCACCATCCCTGGAGGTGTTTGAGAGAAGATTGGATGTGGCACTGAGTGGCATGGTTTAGATGTTGGGTGTATAGGGTTATAGGCTGGACTTGATGATCCTGGGGGTCTTTTCCAACCTTGATGATTCTGTAATATGTGTGCATGTGTTTATACAGGTACAGAGGCAGGAAGGGCATGCAAACTGGTTTGGGTTTAATGAGTTTTCATTCGAAGATAACCCAGGACTCTCTACTCGTTTCCTTTCTCCAGAGGGAAGAGAAGCCAAGCCACTGCCAACACTTAACTAACCTGATTGATGAGCTCTGTTCTGCCAGTCTTCCTTTAACGTCTTCTGACGTTATAGGTTTGGTTTAATGTAGTTTATTTTGGGTTGAGAAGTTGGGCTGTTTTTAATTTTATCTGGATCATTAACCCAGAATCTGATTGACACTCATAATTGAGGGGGAAGAATTTTTCCCCTTTGAACTGACTCAGGTAACAACCAACCAAAATTAACTAGATGCAGAGAAAAGCAGCTGACAGCAATGTATTCTGCTTTATTCAGCTGTTTATAAGATTTGCGTTTGGAAACCTGACACAGCCAAATGCAGCATCCAGAATTCATCTTTTGTAGTGACTTGTTGAGGAAATGCTTGTGATCAGTAAGTATCAGCAGACAAAGAGATCTAAATATTTCTGTGAATCTTGATGTCAGCTTTCTCATTACTGAGGGATTGTTTTAACTAGAAGGTCTGGCGCTTAAAATTTGATATGCTTTCTTGCTTTCCTTCACACTTAGTTTTGCTCCACTCTCATCCCTGTCTGTAGGTGGCACTGATCCTTTGCTGTAACAGTGGCAGGGAAATTATGAATGCAGTGAATTGCAAAAAACAAATCTGATTTAAAAAAAGATAAAATATGTATGTGCAGTTGTGAACCTGGTAGTTACATGAATCATGTATAAGCCTACAGAGCTCACAACACTCTAAGGGTGAAGGAGGCTTCTTCCTGTCTTTAATTTAATCTATAGAGAGTATCACTATTATTGTGTATGTTTTGGCATGTTTTCCTTTCAGTTTTCTTTTCTCAAGAGCATTAGAACTTGAAGCAAACAAGAACTGAAAATTCTGACCAGCACCTCATGCATGCTTGAATTACTTGGAGTCAAAAAGTGATTTTGCGTGTATTCTGGTTCAGTAATTCCTGGAGTGATGTGATTCTGCTAGGAATGGGGCAGGATTTCAGAGAGCATACAATGAGCTGTCTGAATACCTGGTGTAATCCTATTTTTGCATTATTATATTTTTGAATTAAAGAGCCAAATCTCTGATTAGTAATATCCATTCCAACCAAAACAGATAGAGTTAGATTAGGAAATATCTTAGGTACTCTAACATCAGAAATGTCACAGTCTTGGGCTGGGCAAACTTATCTGCAATAAGATGTAATCACCTTGTCTAGAGACATTTAGTTGCCCAAGAAAATTGTCCTGGTTTGAAAGGACAAATTAGGGAAAAGGCCCCTTTAAGAACCTCCCCCTTCCCCAAAAGGAAAAGAAACCGCTGCACACTGGGAGTGAGTTACAAAAAATAACTTTTTAACATAGAAAAGTGTATAACAATGAAAATGTAGAATGGTACAAACCCTCCCAATTCCCCCCTCAGCTCAGAGTAAATTGTAAGTTGCTAATGAAGTCAGTGAGTGTCTTTTAGGAGTTCTTGCATTTGAGAGTTTTCTGAATTGTCTTTGACTAAAAGTCTGATTTTACTATGCTGTATGTGAGTAACATCAGCTGTAGAGTCATGTTCATAAAAGCTACAAACCCTAGAAAGATAAAGGGTAATATTGCAATTTTTTATGATGACTACATTGTTGTTCTAACTAATAGGATGCTTAGGCATTTTGTCACATGCACCCTTCATTTTGATGTTTCATGAGTATAATACCCTATCAAAGACACAAATTGACATTCTGTCAGTGTAACACATCCTAGAAGTCCTTCAGGAATTACTATTGAATTTCATTTTTCATTTAGCTAGCTACATGCTGTACATTTATTAACAAAATGGAACTTTGGTAGGTCTGCAAGTGAACTGTGTTCATCCTTCAGGCAAACAAGTCTCTCAAAGCTCAAGAGTTTTAGTTCACAAGCTGTCTGCTTGTCTTGCAAGCTTTCTTCTTTCTGCAAACCTAAAAGCACTCAACAGGCTGACGTGGAAGGGATAGCCTAGAGGAAATGTATTTCAACAATCAACCACTGGGAAGCTTCCACAGTTGAAAAGGAAAGCATCAAATAATCCTTTCAGATGTGTCTTGGAAGGAAATCACTAATGATGATATTTAAATTTAGAAGAGGAAATATGAATGAAGGTGAAGTACAGATTAGTAGCTTGGCCAAAAATGTTATTAGTGAGAAGTGAGAGAAGAACAAGTGCTAAATACAGAAGGCAGGGACTGAAAACATTCAAAATCACAAGAGACACTGAGTTGGAACAAAAACTGCAATTAAGAAAAATACTTCCAAGATGGCCTAGTCACCAAATTCTTAGCAAGATTTTGTAAAAGATGTTCAGGGACATTAAGAATCTATTTTTCATAGATGCTGGAAGAAAAGTGCAGAGATTTATTTAGCACTAAGTGACTACAGTGTCAGAACAAGATGGGCTGGAATTTTCAATTGCATAGGGATATTCATTCTGGGAGTTGAGGGTTCTGATGCACAATTCATTTGGGCATCAAATCCATATTCTTAAAGAATACTAAATGAATGTTGTGTGACCTGGTCAGAACTGACTAGATTTAAATGTAAATCTTTTTATATGCCAGCAAATCTGCATCTACTGGCTGTAATCACACACACAAAAAAGGATCAGTCAGTTATGGAATGACTTAGGTGCCTGATGCCAGTCAGACTAGAATTTGTTTGTCAGAAGAACTAATACCATCAGGAACAGCTATTTCTGACTTGAATTACTCACAAGGAAACTACAAAAGTAACATCAGCTGGTGTAGGAGGGCAGATAGAATGGATTAGTGGACTGCAGTTTGAGAAAGATTCTATTGAAATTGCATCACACCAGATCAAGAGGAGAAGACTTCACTGCAAACATAGAATAAACAGCTAGAGAAGACAGTGGCTGAAATCAGTAGGAGAGGAAGACCAGCTTGAAATACCCATAGGCATTTGGAGTGAGAAGAAAACAAAAGGACAGGGTTGTGAAGGGGGAATAGAGGGAGTAATTTTATCCATTTATTCACAGAAAGAAAGCAATGAAGATTTCTCATAAGACTGAAATAAGTGATCTTATCTCACCTTTTCTACTTAGAACTTGATCAGGAATAACTGTGTCACTTACAGTAAATCTTCATCTAGTCCAATTTTAAAGAACCTTACCAAGAAACCAAACCTTCCAATCACAGGTTCTACAACCTGCATATATGCTTTTCTTGATTTTTTTTCTCTCATGAAAGTGGTTTGTTGTTTTTTTTCCACCTAAGTCTCCTACCCCAAGTGTCCTCTTGTGAGAGTTAGCTGGGCCTCATCAAGCTGCAGATCATTTAGATGTAGAAACAATTCAGGGCTTCCTTCAAAACTTTTCTTGCTTGCTCAGGAATGTAGAATAATGAATCTTTCAACCTAAAAGCATTTGCAACTTGAAAAGAGAAGAAAGAAGAAATTACAGAGCAATATTTTTAAAATACCTCTCTATGACTTCTTGCTGAACTTAAGGGGATCAAACAGACTTACTCAAAAAGACTCCTTAGAAACTAAGGAGAAAATGAAAGACCAAGACTCCTGTTGGAACCCACAAAGGAGTAAGATTGAGTTTGGTTTTTTTTATGTTTTCTCTCTTCCTCTTTATTGTTACTGTTGTTTTTACATGTCATGCTAGTCATGGAAGGAAAAATGCACTTAAAGCTCCGCAAGTACATTGAAAATTAATGTTCACCATAGTGGCTTAAAATCATGATATTATTGTATTCTCAGGTGATAGTGATGAAAAGATCAGAGATGCAGGTTTCCTGGAACTTATAGATTAGATCTAAGACACTCAAATCTGTGCATCTCATTGCCTTTTGGTGATTTTGATGTTAATGTATTTTGCCAATCTTTTACAGAGAAAACAGAAGTATGGACAGTGCAGTTGATTTTTCTTCCTCCAATTCTTTGTCAGTCTTTTATCCATTCAGGAACATAGTAGATGCCTTAGTAGATAGATTTTGCATGTAAATCATATCAATAGTACAGACAAACAACAAGAGCTATGCTGTGTTTCCTCACAAATCTTCAGCTTTGCAGAATTATTACATAAGTCAAAAGCCATTTTTTTTTAATTGCTGTAGATTGTACCCTGCTATGTAAGCAATCTTCTTCCTGAAAGTTATAATAACTTTATAAAAACCATTGTCTTCAAAGTATTTGTTTCATCTAGACTGTAATTTTCAGAGTGTGGATAACAAAACAATTTCCCTGGTATTTTCTTACAGCAATTAGCTATAATGAAATTTAAGCAAATTACACATTCAGCTACTATCAGCTATCTAGGTCTCTTGTTCAAATCCCAGTAATCTCATTTCCCAGTCCATTTTATACATGTACAGGTACCTTGATAATTTCTTCCAATGATTCCATTTTCTCTGCATCTTGCATTTCTGATTACGTTTTCAGTAGTCAAAGTACAAAAGCTGTTAGTTAACTACAGATTTAATCTCAAGAACTACTTCAAATTAAATGAAGCATTATAATTCACAATTCAGTTGTGTCAGGAGTTAGATCTTGTAGTTAAGAATTCTCTTAAATGAGTTGTTCTTTTGGGTAGGCTTTAACCTATGACAGTCAGGTAGTATATCTTAGCAGAGTGGACAGTCACTAAACTGAGTAACTTGGTAATATCTGTTTGCCTTACAATATTACTAATAATATTATTTTCTGCTCTGAAGTTACATGCCACCCACCTTCTTAATGCTGCTTTGAGTTTTGCTATGGCTCCTACATGAAAAGCTCAGTTTCTCCACAAGCATTACAGCATTTGAAAATACCTTTGCAATAATTCTTAATCCAAACTAGCAACTGGAAGAAGTTAGGGGGCAGAAGTATCAGGATATTCCAGAAACTGTTTATGGTGGCAACAGAAGAAGAAATTCTAATCACTGCTTTATATTCTGTAATGGTCAACTTATTTTGCAGCAAATGTTAACCCCCCTGAGATGGTGCAAAAGACACTGCTAGACTGTAAAATACTTAGAATTCTGGCTTGAAGTGTCTAGAGACATTCAAAAAACCCCAGAAAAATGGGAAATCCAAATGCTTTATAGCACTGAAATATTTTCTAGAACTTGTGTCAGTTGAATAAAACATGTTGGTTTGTTTTTTTTTATACATGGAAAACAAGCAGTAACATTGACATACTCTTTTATTATTAAATATTCTATCGTAGAAGACTACACATCTGGCAAGAAAAGAAAATAGTAAGTTTTCTGCTCTGGTGATTCATCATATAATTTTAGGCCTGCAACTAGAACAGAAACCGCCACATCCTCAGCTGTGACTCTTTCACCCTTACCACCTAATTGAAACCTTCTGCATCTATAAATAAATCATAAAAATCTTCTATCCTGAAGGCTTCCAAAACTAATTTGATCCCTGTTGGGAAACATATGAAAAATAAGAATGCTAAGTTTTTCCAGAAATATTTTAGGTAAGCTTGTAAATTGGCTTTGAGATGTGGTGTAATCTCCTATTATGCATTACTCAGGAGATTTGCAAGCAGAAACTAGATGACTTAGAAAAGGATATTATTTGAACAGAGAAAATGATATGAGAGTATTGCCAAAATGGAGGTTCAATTATACAAAGAGAGTGAAGGAAAAAAGAAAAAAGGACAAAATGCAACTGAAATATAATACTTTAGTTGGGGGAAAAAAGTGACAAAAGACTTAAACTGTTAATGTAAACTTTCTGGGAAAACACCCAGGGTTGTTTTTGGTGTGGTTTTTGTTTTGTTTTTTTTTAATTTTTAGTGGTTTTTTTTCAAGAATAATCTCTGTCTTTTCCAAACTAACAGAGATTTCAGTTATTAGAAGTTCTAACTGGTGCTCTTACTCTTCCAATTCTAAATAATAGAAAACTGTAAATGTCACTGTCAATAGTATAGATGTTTACATTCATCACATAAAAATCAAACTAGAAGTGTAGGCTGGAAACTTCTTCCAAATTTACTTACTCTTTATGTCATGTGGCATAAGGTAATTGTTTAGAAAAGGACGGATTATTCTAAATGTTGCTCTTGCATGTTTCTTTCTGCATTAAACAAAACTTCAGAATATTTATCAAGGATTAGAATTTGATACTATTGAAGGTAGACTTAAAAAAAAAAGTGCTCAAGGAGGTATATTCATTACGTCTCAGTACTTGTACAGTTAGAGTGTATAAGGTGCTGTAGTTAGCTCCTCTGTGTCTCTGTCCCACTTCTGAGGCAGGGAGAAAGGAATAGAGAATGTGCCTTGTTTATCTTCTTCCACTCTTGAGATTGACTTAGTATTTCACAGATTTTGTATTGTGCCAATGCAAAGCACAGCTCAGAACTACTAGACATTCCCCAGTATTCTTGCTTTATAGCATTGTGGGGAGATATCTGTGGGAAAGCAGGTGGTTTATGAAAATGGAAGTACTGTGTGAACCAGCCAAGGACCTTGGGCAGAGGAGGTACCCAAAGATAAGAAGGGAGAGCAACCATTACTTCATCAGCAGAAAAGGAAAAACAACCCAGCTGGGATAGCAGAAGAAGATGAAGAATTAGCAACTCTGTTAGCCAATAACAAGTTCACAGAATCACAGAATCACGAAGACTGGAAAAGACCCCCAGGATCATCAAGTGCAGCCTATGACCCAATACACCACAACATCTAAACCATGCCACTCAGTGCCACATCCAATCTTCTCTTAAACACCTCCAGGGATGGTGACTCCACCACCTCCCTGGGCAGCCTATTCCAGAGCCCAATCACCCTCTGCGTGAGGAAGTGCTTCCTAATGTCCAGTCTAACCCTCCCCTGCTGCAGCTTCAAGCCATGGCCTCTTGTCCTGTCACTAGCTGCCATGGAGAAGAGCCCAACCCCTACCTGACTACAACTTCCCTTCAGGTAGTTGTAGAGGGCAATAAGGTCACCTCTGAGTCTCCTCTTCTTCAGGCTGAACAGTCCCAGTTCCCTCAGCCTTTCCTCATATGGCTTCCCCTCCAGCCCCTTCACCAGTCTCGTTGCTCTCCTCTGGACCCTCTCCAGCACCTCAACATCCTTCTTGAAGTGAGGGGCCCAGAACTGGACACAGTACTCAAGGTGAGGCCTCACCAGTGCAGAGTACAGGGGGAGAATCACATCCCTAGTCCTGCTGGTCACACTATTCTTGATACAGGCCAAGATGCCATTGGCCTTCCGTGCTGCCTGAGCACACTGCTGGCTCATGTTCAGCCGGCTATCAACCAATACTCCCAGGTCCCTCTCCGCTGAGCCACTCTCCAGCCACTCATCTCCCAGCCTGTAGCGCTGCATGGGGTTGTTGTGGCCAAAGTGTAAGACTCTGCACTTGGCCTGGTTGAATTTCATACCGTTGGTCATTGCCCATTCGCCTAGCCTGTCCAGGTCCCTCTGCAGAGCCTTCCTTCCTTCCAAGAGATGGACACTGCCTCCCAACTTGGTGTCATCCGCAAATTTACTGATGGTAGACTCGATCCCCTCATCCAGATCATCAATAAAGATGTTGAACAGGACTGGGCCCAGGACTGAACCCTGGGGGACACCACTGGTCACTGGACACCAGCTGGAAGTGGCACCATTCACAACCACTCTCTGTGCTCGATCATCCAGCCAGTTTTTAATCCAGCGAAGAGTGAACCTGTCCAAGCCATGAGCTACTAGCTTTTTCATTAGGATGCTATGGGAGACTGTGTCAAAGGCTTTACTGAAGTCTAGGTAGATCACATCCACAGCCCTCCCCTGATCCACCAGGCGGGTCACCCAGTCATAGAATGAGACCAAGTTGGTTAGGCAGGACCTTCCCTTCATAAACCCATGTTGACTAGGCCTGATGCCCTGGTTTTCTCATACTTGTTGGTTAATTGTATTTAGGATGACCTGTTCCATAATCCTGCCAGGCACTGAGGTCAAGCTGACAGGCCTGTAGTTTTCTGGATTCTCCCTTTGGCCCTTCTTGTAGATGGGTGTCACATTGGCCAGCCTCCAGTCATCTGGGACTTCCCCACAAGTGATTTTCAGACTGTGCCTGACAGCACACAGTCCTGAGGAATTCAAATGCTAAGGGCTTTAATGTAGCTGCACATTGTCATACACTTGTATTTCCTTTGATAATCCTGTGACAGTACATAGCGCATTAGAACGGAGCTTCTTTTTTGTGCCTGAGTAGATGCACTGACTTACTCAATGAATAATACCATCAGATCACATTCTTGTAGCTGTCAATGCCTGCCCACAGTCCGAAAATCACTTGGGGTCTTCTGTGGCCCCTGGTGCAATAACTGTGCCCACAGCAGAGGGAGCATTAAACTCATTGCCCACGGGAAAGTGTGGGGAGTGAAACCCATGTTCCTAGAATCCTTGGATGGGTAGGATAAGCTCATTAGCCTTCTGGCAGTCATCCTAGGAGAAGGACAACTCTGATTCCAAACCCGGGCAGTTGGAGCTTGTTTAGCCCTGTGAGGCCTTCCAGCTAAGAGAAGGACACTCTAATAAAACCTACGTCCTAAGGACTTGGCTGCCAGCATCCAAGCTTTCTAGGCCCTGGCAGATGAACCTTAGGACTAAAGGGTGGGTCCAGCTCTGCACATGCTGTGTCTCACCTGAAAACAATCCCTAGTGCAGGCTCGAGGGTGCTACCCGCTATCCTCTTTTTATCAGCGTGCTTGAAAAAGGCGCTGATGAGGAGCGTGGGTGGAGCCCTCCCTGGATCTTTGTTCACGAAGCCTAGCCATACATACAATGCCTGCCCCTATGTAGTTTCTGTCTAGTGAAGAAAAAACATCTTTCTGAAAGCCCTGGTGTTCTGTAGTCGAATGACATGATAATATTACCAAGTTCTTGTTTTAGCTTTGCCAGGCCAATTGGAGTGCAAATGACACTGATTGCTAAAATTAGAGCTGTATGTATAATTTGGCAGAGGAACATTTTACTGCTACAGGATGTATTTCATTTCAAGATGTGTTTCCACATCATTGTTTTGGCAAACTGAATCAATCCAAAATTATAAGTGATGGGTGTAAGAAGAGAAAATAGCTTCTTTACCACAATTGAAAAAGCACACTGTAAAGAGCACAAAAGAATATGTAGAAGGAGAAAAAGTCAAGAAATAGAGCTGCATCCTCTGTTGGTGGAAATAAATTACTTCACCGATTTGGATGAGGTCTGCCTGGTTACTTCAGCAGTGGAACCTGCTATTGAATGGAGGTTGTTGTTTAATTTCCTGGCAGAATAATTGCCTAGGGGATCTCAAGAGTGTCTCTATTAAAAACATGGGAAATAGCAAAAGGAAAAATGCTTGCATATTCTAGCTTATCTCCGTGCCAGTATAGATTTTATCTCCATGGTATACCTTCCAAATCTTTGTCCAACTCTACTGGACACTGTACTGTATTTCAAGTATTATTTGCTTCTGAAAACTGGTAATAGAGTTCCTTCCTAGCAAGAAGTATGTATATTTGTACATATGTATATTTAGAGAACCATTTATATCATTCTACAATTTTTTTTTTCCCTCTATCTTTCTGCTTTTTTTCTGAAGTACTGGAAAATAGTTTTCTCATTTTACTTTCTTCAGAAAAAAGCCAGTTTTAGTTTTTTTGAACAATGGGAAATTTGAATAGAACAGTAAAAGAAGCTTTCCTTAGTGATGACCCAGCTTATAAATTCTCATTTCTGAAGCAAAGCTGCATTATTTGCCTTATGTGCCAGCCAACCACATACAGAAGGAGGTTCCCCTGAATCCTGTTCCTATTATCTCCTCATTAAAACTCCTTTTGTACATTGTATGTCCTTGGGTACAGAATTACTGTTGCAGGATCTTTGTACCTCCAGATTTAACTCAGAATTTGCCTCTTAATATTTATGGCCAGGTTAACAGCAAGGTATAATCAATTGCTCATTAATCATTCTTGACATGTATTCAGCTAAATAGCAAAGCAAAGGTGATAGACTCATTATTATAGGTAAGCTTTGAACAGGGTATAGTTTTAACCTGTTACCTTTATATATGTCTCTCTACTTAATCATTAAAATTTCTGTCTCAATACCTTTCCTTGAATGCTATGTTGTATTTTTCTCCTAGAGATGTAGATGAGCACAACTCAACAACTGTGCATATCACAATATTTAAAATATCATGATCAACTGTGCCGAACTTTGAATTTACACATGAAATTATTCATGTCTGTCAGAACTTTAGAATGAACAACCTAGGTCTTCATTTCATTTTCCATTTCAAATAAAATTCCTTTTTTTTTGTCCTTGTTTCTTTATTTCTTGCTATTTCTTCATTCATCATTCTACTTGTGCTGCATAAACCCTTGTAAGACACAGTATCAGTTCCCCATTGAAGAGTTATCAGGCTTGAGAAGTAGTTGAAAAGCCAGAGGCTTTTTCTGTGAGAAGGTGTCATCATCTCCCAAAGGACATAATGCCATCTGCTCTCCCTCATGCCTGTCTGTGTGGCTTAGTGACTGTGAACAAAATGATCAGTTGTACTATAGGATGCCTTTTGGAGTACTTCCAGAAGATTGGTTGCACTGCATGAATAGCTTGGCTCAAAGTTACATTAAGTTCCTTGTTTGTGTGCAGCTGGGAGAGTGAATACAACATACTGCAATCCTGACTATGCCCCTGTTTTGCAGTTGTCTAATATACTTTTGTTGTAATAAAGGAATAATCACTTGCTTGCACTGTCATATTCCTTAGAGCTTAATATATTTGTGTGTTTACAAAAGTCATCATCATGCAGTAATGGAATCAAAGTGCTCTTAATGCCCTTCATATCTATGGAAGTTGTGAAATAAAATACTTAATAATTTCCTTTGGGACATCTTGCTGAGTTTATACACAGTGATGCTTATCAGCATTCTTTTTTGCAGTCCATTTGGAATCTTACTTCATGTTGGTAGTGCTTACTGAGTGAATGTTGTAAGGTTTTGCTCAGAGACCGTTTTGTAAGCCTACTTAAGATCTTGACATCACTGAGAGGATACAGTAGTCAAACTATTACACTTCCACTTGTAACATCAAAAAGCAGTTACACTTCTCTGCTATAAATATTTATCTTTAAATCTTTCCTTCCTCAGTTTTAAGATTTTGTTATGCTCCACATGTTTGCCTATTTCTAACCGGCAGTGCTGGTTCTGGTTTTTAATAGGGATACAAAGGAAACCAAATTATTGTCAATATTGCAGCAAACCAACTCCAACTTGTTGCTTCCCTTTCCTCATCTTCCTACCTTAAGTCTCCAGCTATCCATTATTCTGCAAAATATATTGGCAGGAGCTTGGTAAGTTTTTTAACCAGCTTCCTTGAACCACAAACACCTGCCAGCTAGTACCCATGATTTACTGATAGCTTTTGTTTCTTTCCTTGTACTACCTGTAGTACCCACTTCTTAACCTGTTGACAATGCTCTTTACACCTTGGTTGATTTAAGATTTTTTTGTTTCCCATGATCTCTGGATTTGACAACTTCCCTGCAACACTTCCCCATCTTATTTATTATGTTGTTCTTACCTATGTTCCTTTAAAGATGGTGCTACAGCTGCCCAACAAGGTTTTCAATCTGAACAGTGAACAGTGTAAACTAGCTTCCTTTCAGTAACTTTAAGCAATCCTACTTTGCTTTCTACAGTTATGTGCTGATGCTCACATTTGCCATCATTCTCTTCCTGTCTTCAGTTTCTACTTCATGGTACTTTCAATACAACAAGATGATGTTTAGCATCAGCTTTGACTCCTGCCTGTTCTCTTGGCTTGTCTCATGCATTGGTAGAAAATAGTTTCAACCCTCCAGAGACTACTATTAGTTCAATATCCAGTAGTATCTGTAAAAATACAGGTGATGTGTGACTTATGTGACAATTTTGACTACCAGTCTCTATAGTAGTAACTGAAATCAAGATGATCACATTATCAGAGGAAAGTCACGAGGTGTGTTGCTCTGTCTCTGATTTCTGTCTTGATTTTTGTATTTCCATCACATACTTTATGGGCTAGGTCATAGCAGAGAAGCATTGGAATAATGACTATCTATGAGACACATAAGTACCTAGGAAAATAAGAAAAAATACAGTAAAACAGGAAAAAATGGTTCTTTCAAAGGCAGGAAATCACTTGACAAAACTGTAGCTAACCTTAGAAGCTAATAGACCTAAAAATAGTTACCTGGGAGAGCTCAGTAAAATCCTTAGCAAGTATACTCCTAACATTTTGAATTTTAATTTAATTACTGAAACTTTCAGCTTTCATTGTTTATAGAGAGATGTTCCACACCAGTCACTATTTGATCTCAACCAACAGTGAAGACATAGAAAAACAATTCTTATCACAATGGCAAAATTATTCCACACAATATTATATTCCATTATCTCCATAATTACTGCAACATATTAAAATGGCCTGATGCTTTACAGGAAGCAGAATCCAAGACAGAAGCCTGGTCTCTGAAACACAGAGGAGACTTTATATTACTGTAAAGACTACATACATGGTCTGAAGTAGAGAGTCACAGGGCTGCTTCACTGACTGAGGAGTTTTTTGGTTTTGCTGGGTTTTTTGGGGGATGTGGAGAAGGGCATGAAGATGAGGAGGGGATAAATATTTTTTGCTAATTATGTGTTTTAGAGGTCTTTACTAAGGATTACTTTTTTGTTGCTTGCAGCCTCTCCTTCATTCCCTGAGGAACCATGGCTGTGCTCTGCCCCCTGAAAAGATCCATCTTGTGCAAGCTGCTTATGGAAATCATTATTGTAAGCAGGAGAAAGCTGGTTTAATCTGATTATATCCAAAGTCAGAATCAGAATCTTTGTCTCTTCATCTGAATAAAGGAAAAAAAGATTCCAGTGGAGACAGTCAGTATTAATAGTTTATTGCACAGCAATAAATACTTACAAAGGATATATTTATGTACTATTAATACACACATTTAGTCTTGAGCAATGGTTTTAGTTACTTAAACCAGAATATATGCGACTCAGTATTGGGTCTAAGTAAACAAATCATAACAAACAACTAAATCCTAGGTGTATTAATTTGCTTTATTTAATTTATCTGACTCAGGTAATGATAAATCTATCTTTTGAATTAGAATTTCAAGGAAGAAGATAATGTAATTAGAAAATCTCAAACCCAGAAGTTTTAGAATGACTGAGATCTTGGTTAAAAGTCTAAAATGTATCTTTTTTTTTTTTTAAGTAGGGTAANTGACTGTGCCTGATCTGATTTTAATTCATTAAGAGGGTCTCCCTAACTTTAGCTATAAAAAAATTCATGTATTGTGTCTGCTCTCTTGGAGTCTAAGCCTTCCAGATCAAAAACTTCTGTGAACATTAATGAAGACCAGCAGATACAGAGCAGTGATGTACTCTGATTGCAATCAGAATAATGAAGAAGAAATTGATGTACTGCAGAATATAAAAGTAGGTATTCACTAGTAAATCAGATGAGAGGGAGTTTATGATGACAGTAATGATTAAATTGATTTTTTTTCCTGTGACTCTTACATGATAAATCACTGTATTTTACCAGCCAGATATATTTTCAAATACGTACCTCATACTTGGCTAAATTCTGAATAGCTTGCTTTGGATAAAGATTCAACAAGTAAAAGATATGATTCTGTGAAATGAGAAAAGCTTCTGGGTAATTTTGATAATTATAGATATATAGCATTACAATCGTACACTGAGATTTCCAAATCACGAAGTGTTATTTACTTAGAATAGGAGATACAGTTAGCAGAACTCCTAAAGATTGTGCATTTGTTCAGAAATCTGAATATAGATGGCAAATTCCTTTGTGATCATAGTCACATTTTAAATAGCTATTTTTTAAAAAAATCTTCCTACTGAGAGAAAGGAAAATGACTGCAGAAGAGTAAGCCACTGCCATCTGGTTCTACAAGAGAGTTCACACGGGGTTAGTTCCATCAGCTTTCATCTTTCTGCAGCTGATGGCTCTTGGAGTGGCAGAAGTGACAGCGCACTGACTCTGCAGCCAGTTTAACATATGTAAGCCAGTTTAACATATGTATAGAAGCAGCTCTCAATCATTTTTTGTTTGTTTAAGCTAATATGCCAGGTGAACAACAATGGCTAAGGAGCTGGCAGAAAATAGCTTCATTTGTTGTATAATTGCAGTGCCATATCATCTTGACCTGAGTTAATGAATTCTTAAATTGCAATAGTATTACTACTTTTGACTTACAGGTATATGCTTTCAGTAACAGAGAATTTCCTCTCTGTGCCTCATGGTCGCATCTAGTCAGGGTAGCAGTACTCAAGGAATCCAAAAACATTAAACCACGAGGTCTATGATCCAAATATTTGATTGAAATCAAGTCTATCTACCCTACAAGCAAGTTAGCTTGTATTCTCTGTTGTTTACCTATCCCAATCTATAGAAAAAATAAAAGTTTCTTTTCTTGCTTATTCTTGCATCATGGAATTGCATTAAAGGATGTTTCCACCATTTAAAATATTGCAATGGTTTAACAGAGTCCAAGGGAGCAGCAGACTACTGAGAGGGATTATGGCTGCAACTAGCTTTAATATTTGACAGCATCCATTTGTACTGTAAATTTCAGTTGTGTGTGGTTTTCTATTGTCACTGCTGTCTACATTGCCTTTAGTATTGCTCTGAAAAGTGAGTGTTATGTACACCCTCACAGAATTGTTGATCTGTTCTATGTCTGGGGATGCTTAAACAAAACAATAATTTTCTTTGGCAATCTTCACTGTGGAATGATTACACTGGCAAAAGTTTGGCATAAATTCTTCCAGTCTCTCTTATTGCATCAGTGTTCAAATACTGAAACATTCCTGATAGGTGAGATTACTTACTGGACAGACAGTGTTTGTCATGAGGTCTCATTTTTACATTGTATAATTATATAGTTATTCAAAACAGCCCATGCAGACAATTTCTCCCTTGTACGAGAAATGGTAAATAGTAAATATGTATATTTAAAGTCTATTTTTTATGATCCTATCTTAGTTGTATTTGCATTTTGCTGGAATGTACTTGTGAAAGCTTCTGATAGGAAAGACATATCAATATCATGTGGATATCAACTAACATAAACCAGGTTATCGACTTAAAAAAATAAAGTACAAATTAGATACTAAACTAGTTTTGATTTGTTGAATTGTAAGGCAATTCTGCTAGAGTCAGAACTCAATTTCTTACCAGCATGATACAACACTTTGTGTGCACAAATTTTCATAGGCTGTTATTGAAACTATCTGTTAGCATGATGATGCCTCAGAGGTTTTGTCCTGGTTTGAGAGGACAAATTCGGGAAAAGGTCCCTTTAAGAACCTCCCCCTTCCCCAAAAAGGAAAGAAACCACTGCACACAGGGAGAGAGTTATAAAGAATAACTTTTTAACATAGAAAAAATATATAACAATGAAAATACAGGGTGATACAAACCCTCCCAGTTCCCCCCCTCACACCACTGACTGCACCCCCACTTGCAATAAAAACCTGCTAGGGTGCAGTCTGACTAAGATGAGGTGGCAGATGAGAGGAGGAGACTCGGGTGGTGGATGGTGATGGCAGTGGGAGGAATGGATGAGAGATGAAGAGGTGGTATGGCTGCTGCAAAAATGGAGGAGAGCACGCCTTCCTCCCTCTCGCCGTCTCATCCTTCTCCCTCCCAGAAGCACCAAGGGCAGTCCTCGTTGCGGAAGTTCCTCCCTCCCAGCGTGCTGTGCACACCATGGCTGCCTCACAGTCCCATTGCCACTTTTCTACTACTGCTTACAGCTGTCTCAGGACTCATGGGCTGTGGGCTGCTGCAGGCTGTAGCTGCTTGCCACTCGCTGCTCTGGGGTCTGCCACTGCCCGGAACCTGGTGGGGTATGCACCGCTACCAGCACAGGGGCCAGCCCTGCCACTGCGCTCACCAGGGGCTGCCCCCCCGGCTCCGCTCCTACCCGCACGGCCTGGCTGGTGAAAGGGCTACCCCCCATAGGGTTTACAAACAAACACATTAACGGTCGGGGGGGTGAAGGGGGAAAAAGACAGATACCTCTGGTAATTTACATATCCTATAACAGGTTTTGATTTTGATCTTTTTAAATTTTGTATNCTGTGGGCAATGAGTTTAATGCTCCCTCTGCTGTGGGCACAGTTATGGCACCAGGGGCCACAGGAGACCACAAGGGATTTTCAGACTGATAGCAACTTCAGTAACTTAATGTTCACACATTCTAACCTTACCCCTTGTTAGCTGCTTAGTCTTCTTTACAAGATAGGGCTGTAGGAAAACACCAGGCCTGGCACCAGGAGACATAAACATTACAGAAGGACCTTCACATAGAGAACTTTGGGAGGCCTCCAAGGGACAGGATGTGTCATGAGGCAGAAGAGGATGAAGTAAAGAGGGTCTAGAGACCCCAGACCCAATTCTTGAAGGGGTGTGTCAGAGGGTGGTTCAGGGCAGGACTGAGACACATGGCAAAATGAGATTGGATAGACATTATTATAAAAATAATGGACCCGGCGGCAGAAGGCGTGTGTGTTTTTGTATTCCAGGGGCTAAAAGCTCATTAAAGCAGCTTTTTCTTATCTCATCTCTACTAAATTTGCCTGGAGTTTTTACTCATCTCTTCTTAAGTCAACAATGAGAAAACATGAGTGTTCAATAAAACCCCCACAGTTCTGTACATGTGACAACACTCACCTGTGTCATAAGAAATTTAAAAAAAGTTACTTTATAGCCCTCCTGCAAAAAAGATGGTGATGTTAATTTAGGGGCTATACATTTGTTGAAATATACAGCTGAAACACTCTGCACTCTGGAAGTCTGAGTTAAAAAGAAGAAATTTTTTTTTAATTAATCTGTAAAGAAAGTAATTTCAGAGCAACTGAACAACAATTACATTTTAATTGAAACTAGCTTTAAAATATTGGAGAATAAAGCAGAAAAAGTATTTATTTTCATTTTTCATTGGAAATTAATGATGTCAGAAGTTCTGGATGATTACATTTTGACTTTTTCAAAGTGAGTTTTCATTTCAAAATCATATTTTTCATTCAAAAGAACTTTCTCAGATACATGAATTCAGGAGAAATCTTGAGATTTACAGCAGAATATAATGTATTTTAACAAGAATAAAGTAGAAGATATTTTCACTGCAGAAAAGTAGTACTGCTGAAATGAACCAACTCTCACCATTTGCTGTTCTTTACATTTCTTTCCTCCAGTGATGGAGATTATAGGCTGACAAAACCACTTAGCCTATGCTTTTTGTGAATAAAGAATTGTAAGATCACAGTGATAATGATACAATTATGTCTTCCTGTTCACAAATATTTTTGGCTCTTCTGCAAACCTCAATAATTATAGACAGAATTTAGTTTTTTTGAAAAAACCTAGTCTTCTACAAAGAAACAGGTAAAAATGATTGATATTGCAAATATAACAACTCATAACAAAATTTACTCCATCCTTTGAACACAGTAATTACACAAAAGAAATCTCTGTCTACAAATTTCTTTGATCATGACCAGTATTAAGGTGTTCCCCTCATTAGGTGATAGGAGTGACAGAAATTTCTCATCAACCCCAGCCACAGAGCCCTCTGCCATAGTGGTTTTGCTGGCTTTGCTGTGACAGTCCTTCATTTTTATTGATTAAACCTGTGATGAATCTGGCATGTGATGTTTGAGTACATTTTTGAAAAGTTAGGTATGTGGTTTACTTTTTGAGATCATTATTTCAGATAGCTCTGGGCAGCAGGAGATAAACAAAACCAATTTCTAACCTGTCAAGAAACACCTTGTGTGTCCTGTCTTCGGTGGCCAATTTTGCTTGCACTGATGTGTTGGGTTTTTAGAGCCAAACATCACATCCATTTTTTGTTTTGTTTTGGTTTTTTTTTCCTCCCATAACCTGAGCTTCTCCTGTGTGATACACAGATCTCTGCTCAGCTATTCTCTTTCTGATATTTTTTGAAATACTTTGGTGATAGTCAAAAGATCCTTCGATGTAAGGAAGGGTCAAGAGACTGATTTTGAGCAGCAGCATCCTCCTCTCAATGGTGGTGTACTGTTGAAATCAGTAATAGTTGATATGGGTTTTTTTAACCTTTTTTACATGTGCTATTTTATGCTATTTTATGCTAAGCCTTCATTACCCTCCATCTGAGACATACCTGTGGGAGACAAACCTGATACAGCAGGTTCTAGACCAGATGAGTAGAGCTTTCCTTTTGCTATAAAGATCACTGTCTTCATTCCTAAAAATATACACCTGGAAAAATCTATTGTATTTTGCATATAGACAGAAAAATTAAGATGAAAAAACAGGAGAGAAAAATACATGTGTAAGTTTNGACTGTGCCTGATGTGTAAGTTTATATAGTTATACATAAAGCTGTAAATACTGTTCTGGTTAGATCTAAGGTACAATTTGCCAAAGGTAGATCTATATGTACTACATTTCATAAGGTTAAAATGAGAGGGTTTCTGTTTCATGAGCACATGACCACCCTGAGCTTTCTGAAGCTTGGTTTTGAGTGATTTTGAGAATGCTGACTCATACCTTTTAAAGAATCATGAAATGAAATTCTCACTCCATTAAAATGAATCATGCAAATTCAGTAATTACACTTTGATCTGAGATTTACTTATATAATTTAAATGACATTTGAAAATTTTCTGAATTTTGAAGTGTTCAAAGTGAAGCAAAAATAATACCAGTACTCATTGTTCGAAGTTTAAACTGTATAAAATATTCATATGAAAAGCATACAATATGCACATATGTCTGCTTCAGAAAAATTGAGATAAAGGAATATATTCTATGTTGTTCGCATGAAGTAGGAATATCTTATCTGTAGTGCTCAAATTAAAATAATTAAACAAAATAGTTTCTAACTTAAAAATAAGAAACATTTCTTTGACCTCATAGGAAAAAGTATGCAGATATTAAGACTGAAATAGTTATCTAGTTATCAGTTTGTGTTTAAATATAGATTCTAATGTGTAAATGGATGAACGTCAATTTTCTTGCATATTCTTAATTAAAAAGAAGATATAGATATTCCAAGTCCAATTTTGTTCTAAATTTGATACAGTTAGTAAAAAGAAGGAAGGTTTTATACCTACAGATGTAGTGTTGTTAAAGACAATAGAATGTATTTCTCTAAAAACATTAGTAACAAAAGAAGGGCTAAGGAGTATCTTTGTCCTTTGTTGGATGTAGGGAGAAATATAGTGTCCAAGGGTGAGAAAAAGGCTGAGGTACTGAATGCCTTCTTTGCTCAGGCTTTAATGGCAAGATAGTTTTCTCGAGGTACCCAGCCCCCTGAGCTGGATGACTGTGACAAGAACAGAATGAAGCCCCTATAATCCAAGGGATAATGGCCTTCTGCACCACNTATCACTCCCCACACTTTCCCGTGGGCAATGAGTTTAATGCTCCCTCTGCTGTGGGCACAGTTATGGCACCAGGGGCCACAGGAGACCACAAGGGATTTTCAGACTGTGCCACATGGAGTAGATATATCTATTAAACCCTTCTGTTTTTCTTCCTTTTTTTGCCTTACTTTTTACTACCCTCAAAAGATGCAGTCAAGCAAAGCACTCAAGTCCATATGAATGATGAAAAACCTAAGAATAATGAAAGTACTTGAAAGATGACTGTTTACATCTTGAATGAGTTTGTGCATGGTCAGGACTGAATCTTCCTAAGGTTTGCACATGCTTTTACAGGCTCACAGACTCAGTGTTGTCTGATAAAACAATAACATAAAAATTCAATAGGCTTTTTGAAAGAGTTTTATGAATAGGAGGAACGGACACATCTATATTTAAAGATAGTCTTTAAAGAGACTGAAATATTAAGAGTACTTAACATGATGCGTGTATAAATAATGTGTTGTGAATAATGCTTTGAAGATCACCTACTTTACCTCGTTCAGGTAGAATGCTTCAAAAGTTTCATCTATTTCAGATATAAACAGCAGTCATGTATGGCTAGGCTTCGTGAACAAAGCTCCAGGGAGGGCTCCATCCACGCTCCTCCTCAGCGCCTTTTCCAAGCGCGCTGATAAAAAGAGGATAGCAGATAGCACCCTCGAGCCTGAGCAATGGATTTTTTTTAGGTGAGACACAGCATGTGCAGAGCTGGACCCACCCTTTAGTCCTAAGGTTCATCTGCCAGGGCCTAGCAAGCTTGGATGCTGGCAGCCAAGTCCTTAGGACGGAGGCCTCTTAGCTGGAAGGCCTTCCAGGGCTAAACGAGCTCCATCTGCCCGCGTTTGGAATCAGAGTTGTCCTTCTCCTAGGAAAACAGCAGTCATAGCTTATAGCATAAAGAAATAAACAGGGACTTTGGTTAAAGTAGTTGGTTTTACAAGCTATTGCAAAACCTACTGTTAAGTGCTATTACAGCCAAGGAGATGTCAGCATTTTCACTTCCAAGAGCTTATAAACACACTGTAAAAATGAGCTTTAGGCTGAAACTTGCCAGATAGTCTCAAGTCAAAACTGAATTGGTTTAAAAGAACACATTTTGATAGCTGTATTTTCTCTTCTGTATTAAAATGGAATGTTTTAGTTTAGTTACTCTAATGAGCTCCACATTTTATATTTTGTTAACAACAACAGTTCTGAGCTGCCACTTAGAGCCCTGTACTCAACATGCCAGTAGGAGCAAATTGGAATAAAACAGGGTGGAAAACTTTTTCAGTTTCCTAAGGAGGACCACAACAGATATGGTAATTTTTTTCCTGCTGCTGAGTCTGTGGCAGCTGAGGAGCCCCAGACTTAGCCCAAACAAAACAGTACAATGTCAGAATTCCCATATTGGAAACTCACAGGCAGCTGAGCTGTGTCTTCTTAGTCACAAGAGTTACTTCCTCAGTTTATGCATATTGAGACTGAATCTATGCTGCCTCTGAATTAAGTTATTTTGAGGTCTATTTTTTAATTAACATTTAATTTTTTAATCTGACTTTAGTTATTTCAAGCTTGCAGTTAAATCCTTGGATGCAACTCTACATGGATTTCCCTAAACCAGTCATTTTTAAATCTATATGATTACCTCTTGGAAGTAGCCTATATAGAGAGCAACTGGTCTCCAGGTAAACAAACACTTACTAAGTTACCTTTACAAGGCTTCATTTTTCAGCAGTGTCCAGATATCTCCAATATCTTTTTGAGAACATGGCAATTCCTTGTTTTCCATGGACAGGAATTAAATGTTATTAAAAATCTGCTGTTTGTGGATATCCTCATATATGCCTATGAAGTTGTCCCTAGAGAGAGAGAGAAAACTGACTGAAGTCACTTTATAGTCAGAGAGTTTTATATTAGCATTATGAAAATCATGCTTTCATTAGCACTGTTGTAATCTGCACAAAATGTAAGAATAGCCTAATATGTCAAGATGAAAGAAGGTGGAATGGAAAGCTATTATATTGTATCTTATAAATAGAATGCATTTATACAACTGTCTAAATATGTAATCATGTAATGGACTGATTATGCCATAATGCTGAACTGGAAAAAAAATAAGTATACTAACACAGAGAGTGATGTTTCTTTCAGTTCTTCTATATAAATGGAAGCAACAAACACTTTTTAGAATTGCTTGACACATTTGCACCCTGATGGGTTTCTTTGTCAAGGATATCATATGGTTTGCCCATTTAAGCATTAACAAAGTTAATTTTACATTGAATCAAAGGTTGCGTGAGAGTAAATCATTATGATATACCTGAAAATCCTGGCATAAGGATACATATCTAATAGTTCATCATATTTTTATTCAATAAGACATATTATAAAGTCATTCAGACAGGCCTCTAAAGCATTTCTCAAACAAACCTCTAATTTGCTAAAAGTATAGCTCTTTTCCTGAAAGTGGTTATCTGTCATTCTCCATATGACCCTGAAGAACCCAGTACACCACCTTTTACTGCATGCCACTGGCCCCTTTCTGTGATTTTGAAAATGGGGATCAAACATAGTGGATTTCAATGGTCTTGCCATAAATGGTTGCTAGAAGTATTGGGGAGAATAGAACCTTGTGATATATTGCTCAGATAAAACATTTTATGTATACAAACAATACACATACAAGGTTTTTCTATGCTAACACTCCTGGTATTTTACACTGAACTCCAATAGAAATTACTTTTTTTAATTTTCTGTGTATTTATTGAAAATATCATTGTAGGTGTGTACACACAGACTGGTTCTGCATGGTTGAGTTTTATCACTTTGTCTGAGGCAGAAACAATTCCAAATGGTTCGTAATAAAGGGTGATAACCAAAGCTGGCATACAAGAGTTGTACTGTGTTGCAATGAAAATATCCTTTTTAGATAATACTATAATGTGTTCATGATACAGGGCATTATAACCCTGTAGCCTTTCCAACTCACTTTTAACCAAAGCAGATCTAACAGCCACATAGATGTAGCAGTACCTGGCTTTACACAGTGGTTTTTGAAGGCTGAAAAAGTCCCAGTATGGACAGGACAAACAAGCTGTGGAGTCTTAGGTGTGTTTTGTATTTTTCCATTATGTTGTTGCTTTGCTGAGTTGAAAAATCACAAAGAACTAAGTCAGAATTCACTTTCTATGTGTTGTGACACTTTTGAAGACTTTTTGCACATAACTCCTGAAAGCAATGATACATGGCAAATTAATCCATAGGTTCTGAGATGCTCGTAAAAGCTTGCAAGAGGTCTGGGATAGAGAATGCAGCAACCAATAGAAATCAATATTTTCAATTGTCACAGAGTTAGCATAAAATGTTAATGGTGTAATAGAGCTCTGTCATATAATGCATACATTGCAGAATGTCTCTGTATTGATCTTCATGGTGTGGAGATTAACTTCTTGGAAAAGCTTGCAGCTATTAAAAAAAAAAGCTGAAATGTCACTAAATATTTTCATTTAATGAAAAAATATAATTCCTATTTATAAGTATGTAGCTTCTTTCTTAAGTGCCTTTTGAGTTTACATTTCTTAAAAGATTATATGATGTAGTAAAAATATAGTAAGAATGTAGTAAAAAGTGTGTCGAGTAGCCAACAGCTTCTGTGCTGATGAATTTGTTGGATACATAGAATCATAGAATCCTAGAATGGGAAGGTTGGAAGGAACCCTAAAGATCATCTAGTTCCAACCTCCCCACACTGAGCAGGGATGCCAATCACTAGCCCAGGTCACCCAGGGCTGCATTCAGCCTGGCCTTGAACACTGCCAGGGATGCAGCATCCACAACCTCTCTGGGCAACCTGTTCCAGTGCCTAACCACTCTCTGGGGAAAGAACTTCCTTCTAATCTCCAATCTAAATTTCCCCTCCTTCAGCTTATATCCATTCCCCCTTGTCCTATCACAGTCTGACTGCTTAAAAAGTCTCTCCCCTTCTGTCCTATAATCTCCCTTTAGGTACTGGAAAACAGCTCAGAGAGCAGTAAAGATGTGAGGCTATGCAAAATGCATCCACTCATGAAGCACAGAAGATAATAATGTTCTTCCTTGCATTTAACCATAATAATTTCCTTTTAAAAACTGGTAGTATAATGGGATGATCTGTGTGTATTACAACAACATAAAAAATCTATCATAGTACAGGTAAGGTTTTTTTAAGTGATTCACACCAAGCTGAAAAGGAATCGAATTGGGTGTCTTGAATGATAAAATATTACATGGTAGGTTGCTGGATGGTACTGTGTAGCTGTATGGAAAAACACTGAGAAGGCAAGGCTGCAGAACCCAGCAGAACAACATAAACATGTTTACCGCAGAAGATACATAGAAGTAGACAACATCACAGCCANTTGGCCACCTGGGCACACTGCTGGCTCATGTTGAGCTTCCTGTCAATTAGTACCCCCAGGTCCCTTTCCGCCTCGCTGCTCTCTAGCCACTCTGTGCCCAGCCTATAGCTCTGCATGGGGTTATTGTGGCCAAAGTGCAGGACCCGGCACTTGGCCTTATTATCAGGTTGGTTAAGCAAGACCTCCCTTTCATAAACCCATACTGGCTGGCCCTGATCCCTTGGCTACCCTGCAATTGCTGTGAGAGCTCACTCTCCATGATCTTTCCTGGTACCAAGGTCAGGCTGACAGGCCTGGAGTTGCCTTAATCTTCAACAAGGACTTTGTATGCTCGGTCACATACTTAGTAGAATTCCAACTGGCTGAATGAGTTGTTGAAGGGCAAGTTTCTATTTTGTAGCTAGATACACAGAAGTGCAAAAAGCCCCCTTTATCTATATTTGTAGTGTCAGCCTGGAAGGGTATATCAGAGGTCTAAGGATATTTTGTATGCAGCATCAAAATATATATAAAAATATAAAAAAAAACCCAACAGACATAAGTTTTAACTTATTTTCATGCTAGCTAATATTTTCAGAAGAACCTTAAAAAAAAGTATCCTGTCATCTTTATCATAAAAAACCCATCTTTAGCAGTGCTCCTAAGTGACTTTCATAAAAATATTTTATACAGTAAACAGAGCCAGACTTATTTACTTTCCACTGAACAACAGCTCAGAAATATTAGAAAGAAATGGTTTAACACAGTAAGCCACATACAGTGTAGTTAGAGATATGAGAGAGGAGTAAAGGGTACATAAAGCAATATTCAAAGATTTCCCTTTAAAAAACAAATTAAGACTCAACAAAACAGCTGGAATACAAAAGTGACACTAGGCCTGAACATGAAGAAGTGTGTATCTGTTTTAAATTGTTAAGGAATAGAAATAATAAGCAGGATGAAATTCCATTTCAATTCCCAGGAAAGAAGTGCTTTACACTTATAGAAAGAATTGTTGTTTCCAGCTTATTAAATCATGCAGATGTTTGTAGGAATGTCCATAAAACAGTGCATAAACAAATGACTGGATATTTGGGAATTAATTTCCTAGGAATATTTTTCTTTCTTTTTCTGTCCTTATCAAATTAACACAGACAATAGCTTTTGTTGCTGCCAAGTGGTTACTACTAACTTCAGTAAACTTTGTTTTGAGGCATTTAAAGCACTGAGTTTCCTTAGAAATCAACAACTATCATTCAAAGACTATAGACTTTTACAAGCATTTGATTCTATTGCAGCTCAAAGGTCAAGTGTGACTTTGCTGTTTAGGTATGTAGCTGATATACCTAAGTATAATGACCTTTCAATCTATCACACAATGCAAAGTAAAAACTAAATCTAATGTGCTGTCTTAAATCAGCACTGATTTTCCTATACTCAAGGACCTTATGAGTACTGATTTAAGAAATACAGTAATTCCTTTTTCTAAGTATAGTCTAGCATTGGTTAAAAGAAGCACTGTAAATCTTATTTCCAATTAGCTGAAGCCTTGTAAATATTCGCTGAAGGCCCTGCTAAATCTGCTTAAATTCAGAGGCTGTTCACCATTTGCCAGCTGGTAGTCCCTGTCTGGAGATTTAGCAATAGATATCTGTCGGATGGGAAAAAGCTGATTAGAGGTGAATAATGAAGAGAGACCAAATACCCATTAGCCAGGTCTGAAAGCAGAGTCTAACAAATGACCCTATGTGATATTTAATAGTAGCCAGTTAGGCAAAGAGCACTCAGTAATAGATCCTGCTTTATACAAAGGACAGCATAGAACTGTGTACACTTTGCTTGCATTGAGCTGTGGATTGGGTGAGTTTTTAGCGTAGACAAACCCCTCTTCATACTTCACCAAATTGATAAATAAATNATGGCTTCCCCTCCAGCCCCTTCCCCAGTCTCGTTGCTCTCCTCTGGACCCTCTCCAGCACCTCAACATCCTTCCTGAAGTGAGGGGCCCAGAACTGGACACAGTACTTGAGGAATCAAAGAATAAGAAAGAATATCAAAGAATAACAGTCTGGATTTTTATAAAATGGATCTGGTTAGTGAGCTTCACAAACAGTAATAAAAAAGTAGTTACCCTTCAGAAATGGGGAAGGAGTGTTTAAGTAATGTGATCACACTATAGCAAGGAGATTACAAAAGGTGAATCTTTGTATTTCCTCTCTTATTGACCATGTTGTCTGTGAAAGAAATCACTGGTGCATGTTCCAGCCTTTCTTTTTCTGTATTTGAGAATAAATTAAAAAATCTATTGAAGTCAAGAGGATTTCACTCTAGTGAGCCTTGTGTCAGAACCATTCTGCTTTTGCTGTAACAAATTCCTCTACCCATTCTCTAAGGTGGAACAACTTCCCTAGATGACAAAAAGCCTCAACCATCATTTGAGATGAGTCTCTTGTTTGACATGTGCTACATTAGGAAGCTGAGTAATAAGCCTAGGATTCAAACTTATTCCATTCAAGTCATCATATCTTGCTAAGTGTTTAGAACTTTCTGCTCAGGCTGTTTTTTTAAACATCAATGCCACATTTACTTTGCTATTTCAAAAATCTGTGGGTCTCTTTCCCATAACTGTGCAGCTTCAAAGCAAAATAAATCTTTAGCTGGGTAAATATATTCATAGATGTTTCTTGTTCAGAGGATTACTTGTTCTGAGGAGGCTCACTGTTCTATTGTAGTGGATTTCACATTCCTAAAATAAATAACAAAATGAAATATCATCTTGTTTTCTGATTCTCCTGTCTAGACACATATTTCATAGTGAGTAATTCTGAATTATGAGACTAGAGTTCCACTGAGGTGTTCTGCTGACATCATAAGCCTTACATCTGAAGCTCAAGTGCTTTTTGTTTTCGTTGGAAACTCAAGATAGGATTGTACAAAACTACATAATTCACAGTACACCTGTTTGTTTTATATAATAACACACAGTCTGATTCAGTTTAGACTTCTCTGAAAAGTATTCCTTTTAAGAAACTTAAATTATTTGAAAATGTATTTTATTATTCAACAAACAATGGATCAGGAAAGAAACCATCTGAATTTTGGGGGTTGTCAATATGAACTCTTCATAAAGTTCAAATATTTTAAAAGGCAAGCCATGCTTTCTTTGAATTTGAGAGCTAATGTTAGAAAGAACATTTCTTCCAACATGGCCTCAAACCATCCAGATCCAAATTTCTCTAAGATAGGAGCTTTAGTGATAGGTTAATGATAAGAAAAAATGCTAGTTGGAGCTTATATGGAACTGAAAGTTTGGAGAATTTAAATTACTAGTTAGTTTTTCTTCTTTCTCCTCCATATGTAAAATTCAAGTGTCACAACTCCATGGCATTAGGGCATTAATTAACAAAATAATGTTACTTTTCTAATATGATATGTAAGAAAGTATGTTTCTTACACATTTTTAGGAAGGAAGGAAAGAAAACATCTGAAAACACAAAACAATCAAGATAAGCTGATATGTGCTCACACAGATGTTTAGATAATCTACTTTAATGGCTTAGGAATATCCAGTGAAAATTTAATTACTGTGTGCGGCCTCCTAGTACTCTTAAAAAGTTTAATGAATAATGCATTGCATATCTCCTATGATCTCACCCTAATAAAAGATATTTTTCATTAAAAAAAACCAACATTGTACCTCATAGCCTTCATAGAGGCTGCTTTAGTAGATCAGACTATTTTTAGGAAGTAAATGGGGATTTTATACTTTCAAACACATTGGACATGATAAGAACACTTTAGAATTCCTGCTTTTAAAGGAAGAATATCAGCAAACAGCTAACAGAATAATTTACAATGCTGAAATGATCTTTTTATTTGTTTAAATCTCTTTTCCCTTTGAAACAGAACTTTAGCTGATATTATAGATTCTTTGTTAAAGTACTGTGCTTAGATTGTTAAGAAATTCATATCTTCCACTCTCAGCAGTGATATGACACAAAGAAAAGATCAGTAGAGAAAAGAGAGAAGAATCTTTTTCCTGAAATGGCACCAGAGGATCGTTCTTCAGGGAATATTTAAAACAGATGTGTTCACTTCTGATACACTCACATGTCTGATAACAGTAAGCAGATTAAGTATATACAGAAAATCTTTTATGCCTGCTTCCCTTAAGTGAAAGGTATTATGTTTGTAAATCAAAGTCTAAAGGGAGCAAATGGCATAATCATATTGAAAGGTATATATTTTAAACAGCATTTTAACATAACTCTAACTAACAGGTCAGCTCCTGGAACAGACAGATGAGGACATGCTTCCCAATATAAAGTCAGTCACAGTCCTAAGAAATACTTCAAAATGAAGGTATTTTTACAAACCACAGTGTATATTTATAAGGAACAATTCCATTTTTCTGAGTTTTATCAAAGTGTATATTAAAAATTTAGCTCAAGTAAGCCTTTATTCTTAAATCTATAGAGTTATGGTAAAATAAATCCAATGATTTGGATTTAGGCCCAGTAGAGCACATTCCTTTTCAAAAACTAAGATAGCATCCAGTCTCAACACTCAATCTGTGAAATCAAATGGCAAGTATCGTGGGACCACAAATACAGGTGTATGTTGGTACATCTGTTGAAACTACAAAATCAGGAGTCAGATGTCTCCTGCATGCATTTATATGCAAGTTAACCAATCTTAAATGTTTTTACATTATAAAGGCTGTAGTGAGTAATTTAACTGTGCGATAAGAAAATATTTAGAAGTCATTTTCCAGACAGAAAAATTCAGGCTTATACATTACATCATTCTCCAGGAAAGTTCTGATTACTAGAAAGAGATGGATTCTGTACTCAGTGTAGGGCAGCAATAAATCACTGGGGACCAAAAAAAGGTTGAAAAGTGAGAAGTAGGCAGGAGTACTTTTGTTCATTTTGGTCGTAGGCATTTCTGGGATTTATGCAGTTACAACATAAGCAGACATGCTCTTTCCTGTACAAATTGTCCTAAATTTTACATGCATGTTCTAAAAGCCTCTGTTCAGCATTTCCTTTCAAGTCTAATTTGCAGAACTGTCATTTATAAATTTGAAGAACAGACTACAGCTCATTTTGAACTATTTGTATGGGATAGATTGTTATCTCATTCTAAGTAGACCGGAAGCAAATGTTGCATCTTACATCAGCTTGTACAAGAGAAATTAAATGGGTTTTCTCAATTTATCGCTCGGTTTAATATGAAATGGATTTTTTTATGAGATTAAGTAATGGATACAAATCAATTTTTAATGAGTGTTTACAAATCTAACCTTAACAGGTAGCTAACTGTGTTAGGTGACCATGATTACTTTAGTTCTGACAATCACGCAAGATATCCCAAGAAGGAACACTAATCAAGAGGAAATATTGATTTAGAGTGTGTAATGACAACCAAAAAAGAAGAAAGTAGTAGTTCTAAAAATCAGTTATTCCTCAATTCCTGAACTAAGGAAGACTATGTATGGCTAGGCTTCGCGAACGAAGCTCCAGGGAGGGCTCCATCCACGCTCCTCATCAGCGCCTTTTCCAAGCGCACTGATAAAAGGAGGATAGCAGATAGCACCCTCGAGCCTGCACTAGGGATTTTTTTAGGTGAGACACAGCATGTGCAGAGCTGGACCTACCCTTTAGTCCTAAGCTTCATCTGCCAGGGCCTAGCAAGCTTGGATGCTGGCAGCGAGGTCCTTAGGACGTAGGTTTTATTAGAGTGTCCTTCTCTTAGCTGGAAGGCCTCACAGGGCTAAATGAGCTCCATCTGCCCGGGTTTGGAATCAGAGTTGTCTTTCTCCTAGGATGACTGCCAGAAGGCTAATGAGCTCATCCTACCCATCCAAGGATTCTAGGAACATGGGTATCACTCCCCACACTTTACCGTGGGCAATGAGTTTAATGCTCCCTCTGCTGTTGGCACAGTTATAGCACCAGGGGCCACAGGAGACCACAAGGGATTTTCAGACTGTGCCTGATAAGGAAGACTATATTTCACTGAAACAACATATACAATTATTGTAACTTAATTATGACCACCAAATTACAGGCAGTCAGAAGCTACCATAGAAACATGATGAAAGAAAAAGACAAGTATTGGTGGCTGAGGCAATAAGCAGAGAGGATGGCTGTATCCTTAGCAACACTGTCAGGGGATAAATGCTTAACAGAGCCAAGCCCTGAAACACATCTTCAGACAATCTGACACTTGGGCTTAAACCTGCTGGAGAGAATTTCCACTCCATTACACTTAACTACATTTCTCTTTGATACAATGGTGTCACATATCTCTACAGCAGAGAATAGTTTGGATAAGGGCAGGAAAAGCTAAGCTCCCAAGTTTTCAGTGGGTGCTACACGAGCTTATCCTGTAAAGCCAAGGATGTCTGAACAGCTTTATGATGGTACATATGCATGGATCAGCTGTAATTCTGAGGTGAAATCCTGCAGCAACTCTGATCCACACCATACTAAATCAATTTGAGCTTACACATGTCGTGATTTTTAACACCTACAGTTATTTCACGTTATTCACAAGACAAAAGACAAAAAGGGAGTCTTCCCCTCTGCACACACAATTATATACTCTGAGAGCATTTTTATGAAAAAAAAACCACCAACAACAAAAAAGCAAAAGCAGTGTTTCTTTAGAGATAGCATGCTTCTATACATAGAGGTTTCTAGGCAGCTTTTTTGGATACCAGATATTCTTGGAAAATAAATATGGTAGGAAGTAAGGATCAAGAAAAAGAGCGGATAGCTTTTAAAATATCCAACTAGCAGAGTAAAAGCAAATTATTACCTGAGTTTGAGAATAGCACCACTACTAATACCACAAAATGAAAGAAATAACTATACAATAACATAGTTCTTAGTATGTTTTCTATATTTTTACTGTTCGGGCACTAACAACAAAAAGCTTTTGGTGCTTTCATTTTTCTTTTATATACTTTCATTTTTTTAATCCACCCCATATTTGTACTTGCTCCCTAACTTCGGGATGTTTAGAAGTGTTATGGTTTGGATGAAATAACGAGACTTGTGGATTGGAAAAGGCTGAGTAAGTTTAACTGTTTTAATAGAAAACAACAGCAGCAGGCAAATATATACAAGCATAGATACAGAGCCAGCACCAAGATACAAACCTCCCACCTTCCCTCCCGGTTGCTATATTACCGCAGCCGAACTCCCCCGGGAGGGGAGAAAGAAAGGCAGGAAGCTGGACCCTGGAGGCCTGGACTCAGAAGCGTGGAAGCAACAAAGCTGGGGTGCCAGAGAGGCGAAGAATTTCACTCCCAGTTGAGGGACTAACCATTGAAGAAAGCTATGAAATCCTGAACTGCGCTCCACTAAGGGATTGTTTGGAACCTATCTCTTCCACCCTTCTCCAGGGGGTCCTCAGGATCCCAGCAGGAGCTTGTGAGTATCCAGTCACTTGTGTCTGGGGTACTAAGGATCCTCCTATACAGTGTCTCCTCCAGTTCTTTGGTAAACACTTTCTAGCCCGTCCGTCTCCACATAACCACCAATGTCTGGGTCCCATCTTACCATCTAGGACTGTTCTCCATCTTAACCAGGGAGCAACAGTCTTGTTTACATCTCCTACAATTATAAATGTAAAATTAACCTCATCTTTTTGTAATGATGTGATATCAAATGTTCCCATATCAATGGTCTCCTTGCAATCTGGCAATGCTGGTCTGCATTTTGCTGGCGATTGTGGGCAAGGAGTAAGAAACAGGATCTATGACCTATTCCCAGGAAGGGGGGTGGTTTGGGCATGGCCCAGGACCCCCACAGCCAGGCAGGGTTTGGAGTGGTCTGTTAAAAGAAACCTCCCAAGAAATTGTTGTTCGGAGAAGACCAGTGAGGATGGCCCCCGGTTTGCAGGCATCTTTCCCTTCCTTGCTGCTGCTGCTTGACAAAGTAGAGAAAGGAGTGGGGAGGAGAGCATGTGAAGCTCTCTCAAATCCAAGCCCTAGCTTCATAATGAGGGTGAAGAAAATGAATTTGAATTAGGCGATATAAAGCTGCCTACTGAAGGTGACAGGTAGTATTCCCTCAGAAGACCTTAGCCCTTGAAGCTTTTCCTTTTAATCTTCAAACATGGGGAAAGGAGCAGGAAGAAAAAGCATATAGAAAAAGAAATATTAATTGCTCCGCAGCTGATACACACATAATGGAAGGCTCAAGAAGGCTGATAAAGTATAACAGCTTTCAAGTGGAGTTAAGACACCTTAAGAACCTTCAGGTGCTTTTAAATGTAGTCGAGAGCAACCAGTCAGTGGATATTGTCATTCTGTTTGGCTAGGAACAGCAATATGTGTGCTTCCATCACTCAGCAAACCCTTGGCATGATAGTGTAGATAAAGCTTTACAAAAATTGGTCTGAGTATCAGTTATTATTTCTGTTGTCAGTGTCATGCACTTATAATGTACAGCTACAAATGAGGACCGAACTAAATCTGCTGGCTGCTATATATTTGAGAATAACAGAGAATTCTGCTGGGCTGCACTGTAGTTTTTTGAAGTATCTATTCTCTGATTTTATGAATGGGAATAATATTAATGAGCAAATAATAAATAAGTAGACTTTTGGGGAATTTGACTTTGTGGTCCGTGATGAAGCAATTTACAGGAGAAATTAGCTATTTTCATGTATTAATACCTTCACCTCCTTCTTTTCCTGTGGTACATGGAAGCATGAAACAACCTAGTTTTGTTGCTCAGATTCATTCCTCAGCATACAACAACATTTATACTGCTAAGCCTGCAAAGAGCTATGCCTTGTTAAAAGACATTTACAACTGCTTGAATTTAACAGATTTTTTTTTTATATATAAGACTCCTTTGCTCAGGGACAGAAGTAGGAAGCTTCTGAAATATTCAAACTTCAATACTTAGAAAAACCCCAAGCAAAGAAAAAACTTAAAAAATATTTTAAAAGTTTATAAGAATGTTTAAAAGGTCAGAAACATGTTGTTTTAATGACAAACCAGAGCTCTGGTGGTTTGGAATTTAGCCTTCAATTATATCTATTATCAATTAAGTTCCTATGTCTAGAAGCATCCGACTCATATATTCCAGAGTTACAGGAAAATGTGTTTGATTTGAGAACCTTCATAGCACTTAAAACTGATTTCATGCACACACTTTGGTATTTTACCAGCCTTCATATTGGCTGCGAGTACTACTAGGCAGTAGAGTGGAATTTCACATTTCAGCACCAATATTTGGAAAGGCACTGAGTGCTCATAACTCCAGATGAAGTGAAAGGAACATGCATATCTTTAACACCCATAAAATTCAGTGCAAAGGAGCACTTCTAATATCTAATATCTGTGAGAATGGAAAGGAAAAGCACTGTCCTTCCGACCCTACAACCGCAAGTAGGTTTAGAGCCAGAGGTGAGCAGGAAATAGGTTTTCACTGTTTTGTATCACTGAGATTTCCAAACATTTCTCACTTTCTGTCAGGCTAAATGTTAAGCTTGTGTAAGGGTATAATGTTCTAAAAGACAGGAAGAGGCAGATCTGTTTCAAGACTGCCTGTACGTTCAGTGGAGGTGTGGGAGCCAGCATCCTGCTGCCTGTGCTTGCCTGCATCACAGCAGAGACCAGAACACAGTCTCTCCTCTCCTACATAAGTGTTCTTAGTACAGCTTGAGGATGAGAACAACAAAATCTCGACTTAGACATGTCATCTCTCCCCTTTTCAGATTTTCATCTTGAGTTTCTGAGAGACTTTGCCAAGTAAAATCTTTCTTTAGAAAGATAGCCCTCCCAAAGTACTATTAAAAAAGAAACAGAAAAACAACAACCCCAAAGCCAGAGTTGAGAATGTCTGTGATCTTTTGGAACAAATCATGTGATTTTCCTTGTCTTTACACTGAAAAAAAAAAACAAACCAAACCAAAGCAAACCTGAAAATTTTGCCTTTTCTTTTAAATTAAACTAGATATTCTTTAGTTATTGAAAACATTTGCACTTTTGTAGGTGACATCTCAGTTTATCTCATTTTCTAAGGATGAAACCCCTAACTTCAATCACATTTATGATGCCAGCTCTTTTGCTTTATTATCCTCTTGCTGTTATATTCTTTAACTTCATTCTTCTTTATAATAATGAACATTAATAATTGCACCAGAGTAACCTGTACTAAATGTCAGCTGTTACACTGCAGAATCCACAAGGTTAATCCATTTTGTCTAGGATAACTGAAATATAGATAAAAGGTACTTTTCTAGCACTTAATCTTGCATGAGACAAAGAGTAATAATAGGTACAAATTGAAATCTCTGTCACACCTAAGGTAGTCTTTTGTGCTGACAACATTTAGAGTCCATTGCTCTAAGAAGATGCTCAGACAGTGAAACCAGACATTTCAGTACTGTCATCCCTCTGAAAAATAGCATCAGAACTGTCAGGTCATTTTGGATCCCTACTGGCCTTAATGTATCTGTCTTATTGTGTTCATGTAAGACTTAGCTATGCAATCATTATTTAAAAGAAAATAAAGGCCAGCAGTGATAACCTTACTAGATCTGAGCATGTCATCACTCACTCTACAAGATTGTCCTAAGATACCTAGATAATTCTTTTACCTCTTTCTTGATCTTCCCTTGAGTGTATCAGAGAACTCCATGAGTCCGGTCCAAAGTAAATGTAAATCACAGCACACTTTCACAAGAAAGTATTTTCTTAGCAGCCCTTTTGATGACTATGTCAGGAGGCATTTTTTCCCTCCTCCCTTGAAGTTGACTGATCCAAATAGCCAAGATTCCCAGGTGTTGAGCTTTAGTTCTGAAGCATTTGATCTGCCCATCCACAAAGAATTCACCTGGAAACACACAGCTATTGCAGCAGTTCTCCAGCTTGCTATTAAGTATAGCAGCAACTCATGGTCACTTCATGATCACAAAACCCAAAAGGAATCCTGAGACCTGTCCAGATTGCCTTATAGCACCTGTGGTCAATTAGATAGTCCTTCTTTTTAGTTCATGCAGTTGTTTCAAACCCCTGGCTCTGTTATAATGTCAATAAAGCCAGTTGGTGCTACTTTGCATTTCAAATAGTCTTAAAGATCTCTGCACTGATTTAAGTAGAGTAATTCATGGGGATGTTTGAAAGAGGATTTAATACAAAAATCTCACATTTGTTACAGATTCACACAAAGGGAGAGCATCAAAATAGTAATTTAATAGGCAGTATCTGCTGCATAAAAGTTGGATATCTTTGAATGTGTCAGCCTACACCTGAGTCTGTGAGCAGCAGGGCACAGAAATAGGTTGGAATTAGTAATTGTGACCTTCAATGACAAAAACAATAGGTATGTGATCTCAGTCTCATGGCTAGGTTTTGTGAATGAAGATCCGGGGAGGATTCCATCCACGCTCTTCATCAGTGCTTTTTACAAGCGCGCTGATGGCTGCAAAGGCCAATGAGGGACAGACAAGAGCGGTTGCAAAAGGCACAGCACAAGGACTCCTTAGGAGGTATAACCTGCAAGACACGATTCTTTCTATGCTGTCTTTTCTCCTCAAGAGTGATCCTGCGTGCCTGCTCAAAAACATCCGCGGCATTAAAAATAGTGTGTCTCCAGACCTCCCAATTGGAGGCTAGAGTAGACGAGTTAAGGTGATCAATATGGCCACGGCTGAGATGTTGTTTCAGGGAGTCCTTGTATCTCCTCTTCAGGGCTCCTCTCTTGTGACAGCCATTGGCAAGTTCACTATAGAGTATGATTTTAGGGAGGCGGAAGTTCTTCATCCTGGAGACGTGCCCTGCCCAACGCAGCTGCGTTCTCAGCA